>JARYHS010001687.1:0-30353 GCA_031002005.1 Vandiemenella viatica | reverse complement strand
AAAAAATCATTCTTCTGTTGGTTAACATTAATTTAGCACTTTGGCTTGTTAATTTTGGCACACGGTATATGTATTACGAACTAAAAGTACGATTTCGCGATTGCTTTATATGTAAAGACAGCCGTATTTGAAAATACGTTGATTAAACCTTGTAGCATAAAATAAATTTAAAAAAAATCTGTTTAAGAAAATATGCACTAAATTACAATATGAAACTGAAAAGTGGCAGTGAAATGAAATGTTTCCCAATTTAATAAATTTATTATAACTTGAAGCGCGTTATTAGCAACAAAATAAAATCTGGTTCAGATATGATTATTGTGCGTGGAAAGAATATGCATGCTGTTTACAATAAAAATAAGATATTCATGAATAATTATTTAATATGCTGGCCTGATGAGATAAAAATAAATTTAAGATCAGTGTACGGTGCTTAATGGAAAAAGTGTAAGAACAACTGTGCTATTTAAGTATGTAGAAGTAAAAGGTTATTGTTAAGGAGATGTGTGCTAAGTGGCGATGATTTGATAGGGCGTGCGAGAAATAATTTTATTGAGTGATGCTGCAGCGAGAAAAATAGAAAAATGTCGAAATGTTGAAATGTTAGTGCATGTCGCAAACGGCGAATGCGTATAAAAGTTGAAGGGTGCTGAGTAGTTAAATTATGAGCAACGGTTACGGAGGTTAAGAATTGATTTCTCAGGAATTATCGAACGGGTTGAGAGTAGCAAAGATCTCGAAGTTCAGGAATGCATTATATTAAGTTGCGCCTGCTTCGTAGTTCAATAGACGCGTACGCAATCAGGGAAGGATAGGCCAATCTCTGCCCGCAATACGATTGTCTTAAGTCTATGTGTTACGTCAAAACTCCGGGAGATAAATTTCCAGAACATTGGGAGAAATTAATGTTAAATGTGTTGAAGGAAGTAAAGTTGCAAATTGTTAGTGGAAACGTCGAGAACTGGGCCAACCATTCAGGTGGTTGCGTACCAAAATGTTCCGATAAACTCCGCGAGTTGAAGTAAAAGGAGATTAATATTTGGGAGCACCCTGTGTAGCTAAACCGGCAGCGGTAATATCGGTAGCGGCCACATCGTTCAGGCGATTGTGTGCAAATGTTTCGAGAAAGTCCGCGGGTTAAAGCAAATGTGATATTAAGTGGTTCCAGATAAAGTATAAGAGAATTTTATGTGCACGCAGAAGTAATAAAAATATTGTTGAAGTTAGTGGCCACGGAGAAGACGAATTGAGTTCGCACACAAATAAACTAGCATCGGGATAAGCACAGATAAGTAAAAGCACGCGTAAATCTATGTAAGCAGTTAGATGAGGTTCCCTAAACTAAAGTAAGCAACTAAGTTAAATGGTAAACTGTAAGTGGAAATAATCTCGAAAATTTACGAGAATACGAAAGCCCAACCAACATAATGTCGCATGTAAGTAATTAACCCATGAAAGAATAACTTTTCTAGAAAGACAGTGAGCATAAACATCTGAGAGACTGGTTAAGTTTAAGTGCAAAGTTAAAAAAAAAAAATACAAAAAAATAGAAAAATACTTTACACAATAAAAAAATAAAGTGATTCAAACTGTCAAGAATGTTTTAGTATGTATATGTGAGTATAATTGTTCACTTGTAATGTGTCTGTGTAATGTATCTGTTTGGATAGCGAAACTATGCGTATATGAATTGTAATATAATTGAAGAATTCAGTAAAAGAAGGGAGATTACGTTTAAGATGGGTAAGCTATGATGATCATGTAATAGAATTTTATTCTGTATAAATGGATATATCTTTGTTGATAAGTAATGTAGAACAGAAATAGTAAAAGGGTATTTACTATAGTAAAATCGGGTGTATAATATAAAATGTAGTGTACTTAACTCTTTCAGTGCAAATAGAAATTAAGTTAAAATGTTATATCTTGTAGTCAATACTCACGTAACAAAATTTCAAGAAATTATTAGTAATTCTTTTCCCTTAGAAATAGTTTTCAATGTAATAAATATAGAAATAAGTCAGATTTTTCATGAATTGATGGATAATAATTCTGCCTATCCAGTTTTGTTAATGTACAATATAAATATGATTTTTCCGAGTTGACCATAGTATATTGGACCGAACCCAAATTTTCATAAGTAAATAATCCATTAGCGTAATGACATGTTTTGAATTTTCAAAAAGAAATTGCCATATATATTTGTGGGTGATTCAAAATTCACTCAAAAACGCGAAATCTTAGGAACATATTCTGCTGTAGTCGAATTGTTTCAGCGAAAACTTGCAGCGAACGGCTTCGCGACGAGCATGATGTCGACGCAGCAAGTCTCGAGTTACAAGTCGGCGACCTGGCACATCACTACACGCAGCCGCGAGTGAAACGAAAGACATTTGATAAGTACTAAAACAGACTATTAATGGACGTTTTCATTCAGCCAATTGTTCATCGAAATTATTGTTCGTCCTTCTAAATCATGAATCCTTATTTTAACTTCATAATTGTCATATATAATACGGAAATAATTATGTTAAGGTAATAGTTATACAGCGTAGATTATGTTATCGAGATTTACACTTAGAATAACTTGTGAACACTGAAGACACAATTCGGATTACTGATTATAGATCTAATGACATTTAATCTGATTTTAAACAATTTCACTGATATTTCATGACAAACTTGGTTATATACTCAGTCTAAAATATTAAGGAGAAAGACTTTAAATTTCATTTATTCTGCAGTAGTGTAAATTAATTTTTAACGCTCTGTAATCAATGACTTCACTTTGGATTAGAAATTAGAAATTTTCATATTTTGGATATATGAGTAGTAATCAAGCATAGAATCAAAAACAGTAGCATCTATGCCATAAGTAACTATTGATCTTTATCACACAAGGACACGATGTTTTCATTCACGCAGTCAACTAGTTTGATGAAATCTTAGTACTTAAAACACAATTTTACACTTTTGTACATATTAATGATACATGAGAACCGTTATTAACTTGTTTTTGCAACTTGTAATTTAGTAACAAATAATTGTGAAGGATGTAACCTTTTCTCGAATTGACCAATGACTATTTTAAAGCAGAGCAATAGCCAATTCATATTGAATTATTTTATAATTTCATAATTGATTTATAAGTTACATAGACTTACTTTTAATCGACTGTAAGGATAAAAACCGGAAAGCAAATTATTTTAATTTTTATTTGAATCGACTAATGGCGAAGTGAATGGTGGATCAGAATTCCTATGCAATGTTATGACATTATACGGGGACGTATAATGGATTGGAAGGGGGAGATATGTCATTGTCGTTTTCGACATATATATTTATTCAAATTTTAGGTATATGAAATATTTCGTAAAGTTAGTGGAGCCTCAAGTCAGAACAGAATGCAAGCGCGAGTGTCAGCAAGGTGCTGTTTATTGGTAAAACGCTGACGGCTGACTAAGAGGGCATCGCTCTGTTCGGTGACGCAAAACCGAACTTACGAGCGACCACAGCGAGCCAAACTCGCTCTCACTTTGTCGATCATTATCAACCAGTCAATATGGGCTAATTCTTAGCTAGGCCGTGTCTCGTTAGCTTGCCTCGCCACCATGCATCCATCACGTCAATTCGCCATTCAGTCAAGAAGTTAACATTCTCAATCAGTCAGTTTGCGCAGCCGAAATGCGGCTCAGTCAATAATTATTATTGTAGAGGCTTTCGGGAGTTATCCTTACAGATCGCGCTCTCAACTGTATTATACAGTCTTTAGTGGTCAATAAAGGGGACTCTAAATACGATAGTCGCCTACATTATTTATTAGGTAGATTCTCAGCTAGGTTATAATTTTGCCCTGGCCTTTCCCTGCCTAATCGGTTCTCCAACCGTAACTAATGGAGTGGTGTCATGATTCCTGACAATTAACATCAATTACATCTTACCATAGCCCACAAGTCTTTGCTTAGATCACCAGAAGACAGAAGACATCTTCAAGAGAGAAGACAGCGCAAGAGGATTAGAAGACTTAGTAAATGTCCCGAAGGTCAGTAAACTTCCACTCTAAAGTCTGCTTCCACCACAAGCCCACAAATTCACCCCCCATCCACTCAGGCCTCTTGACAACGTAAGGTACGGCACAGGGGGTTCAGTCCGGCCTTTACAATAAGTACAAGTAACTGCAGGAAGGGACCCGACACACGATGTCCCACACCGAAGTGATACATGATAGGCAGACCATAGTATGTCTTTCCAATGCACCTCATGCTCACCACATTAACTTGATTTTTAATGTGCCATCAGTATACCTGGTGGCTGGAATTAAGCTCTTGGCAATGTTTGGCCAAAAGTCATTTGTTAATAGCAGCTCATCAAAGACAAATTTTGGGTCAACCTGCCCGGCGGGCGCGGCGGGAGGGGGCCACCCTTCCTCACAGCGGACGCGTACATCATGTAGGTCGGTATACCGGCGGATATAACCGCTTACTAGCGCAATGAAATTCCGGTCTTCAGTCCGGTCCTAAAATGCGGTTACCGTAATAGGTCCGGTCGGGAAACTCCGGTAAACCAACGCGGTCCGCGCTTTTAGACCGGCGAATTGCGGTATTTCGGTCCGCAGTGGGGAAGGTCGGCGAATTGCGGTATTTCGGTCCGCAGTGGGGAAGGGTGGCCCCTCCCGCCGCGCCCGCCCGGGCAGGTTGACCCAAAATTTGTCTTTGATGAGCTGCTATTAACAAATGACTTTTGGCCAAACATTGCCAAGAGCTTAATTCCAGCCACCAGGTATACTGATGGCACATTAAAAATCAAGTTAATGTGGTGAGCACTGAGGTGCATTGGAAAGACATACTATGGTCTGCCTATCATGTAACACTTCGGTGTGGACGTCGTGTGTCGGGTCCCTTTCCTGCAGTTACTTGTACTTATGAAATTGTGGTATATGCTTGGACATATGTGTGTGTGTCCTGTGTGGTTATGTGTGTAATTATGGTGGTAGGAGTCTACTTGAGATTTTTCCATCAGTGGCCACCTATGTAGATGTAATCATTTGGGTATGATGAGCACCGAGGTTTGTGGCAAAGAAATGAAATATTTCGCACATCCTGTAGCTATTCAGTCTGGACCTATGGTGTTCAGTCCTTTTCCTCCAGTTACGTGTATGTGTGTGGTGATGTATGGTAACTGTGTGTATGCATGGACATGTGATTGTGTGTCTTTCTATGTGGCTGTGTGTCTATCACGATAGGATTATATTCGACTTTGAGATTTCACAATGACTGGCTACCTATGTGTTGATGTAATTAATTGATAATGTGATAAGTACTGAGGTGTATGGCAAAAACATGTCATCCTTTGCACACACTCTAACGTCTGTCTGATGGTTTTTTGGTCAGTTATGTTTGTGTGTGAGGTCTAGTATGAGTATGGGAGTTATGATATTTGTCTGATGACCATGTGACTACTGATACTCGTGGTACGTGGGGCAAATATTACTGAATAGCAGAAAAGGCTTGTGGCGTGGGATAGAGGTGGTGAACAGCTTTGTACATATTACCAACGATACTGAATGGCAGAGAGGTCTGTAGTGTGAGTTAAATGATATGATTTTGATGTGAGGAGTTTGTTACTTGGAACACATGTTAATGATGATTTTTTTTCGTCAGTCTTGAGCCATGGGGGTTCTGTCCCACTTTTTCTTTTCCATGATTGGGCTCGTTGTTGTGTTGAGCTCGCTGTAGGCATGGATATATGTGTCTGTGTGCGTAAGTATGGTGATACCTTCCTTAAACTCATTTATCTGGACGTATGAATTGCTGTTCCTCCCATATGTTTGTGCTTGTGTGGAAACGTATGGGTTTGTGGGTGAGACCTAGTATGAATATGGAGGTTATGATATCTGTCTGATAGACAAGTGTCTATTGTAACTCATGGTACCTGGGTCACATGTTACTAAATGACAGAAAGGGTTGCGGTGTGGGAGAGATGTGGCTGTGATTTCAAACTTCACACATCCTGTAACTCTTCAGTTTTTCCTCCAGTTATGTGTGGTGATGAATGGAATTGTTTGAATGCATTGACATGTTAGTGTGTATGTATGTGTGTCTTTCTATGATTTTTGGCCAGTCATGGGTGTTCTGTTCCACTTTTTCGTTGCCATGATTGGGCTAGTTGTTGAGTCGAGATCGCTGTAGGCCTGGAAATGAACGTGTGTATGCGTCTCTATCTCTGTGTGTTTTTTTCGTAAATGTGGTGATACCTTGCTTGTGTGAGGTGACGTACAGATTTTTGGTTGAGACCTAGTATGAATATGGGAGTTATGATATCTGTCTGATGACCAGATGTCTACTGCTACGCGTGGTACATGTTACTGAATGGCAGAAAAGGCTTAGGTGTGGGATACACGTGGTGGTGCTGATATAAACAGTTTTGTACCTAGCACACATGATACTGGATGATAGTGAGGTCTATAGTGTGAGATAAATGAGATGATGCTGATGTGAAGAGTATGGTACCTGGAACATATGTTACTGATGATTTTTTGGTCAGTTATGAGTCATGGGGGTTCTACCCCACTTTTTCGTCGCCATGATTGGGCTGGTTGTTGTGTCTAGCTTGCTGAAGGCATGGAAATATGCGTCTCTCTCTGTGTCTGTATGCGTAAATATGGTGATACTTTCTATAAACACGTCTGTCTGGACGAATGATTTTGCTGTCCCTCCACTTATGTTTGTTTGTGCTAGTGTATTGAGATGTATGGATTTGTGGGTGCGACCTGATGGTCAAGTGTCTATTGCAACTCATGGTACCTGCGTCACTTTTTTTTACTGAATGGTAGAAATGGTTGCGGTGTGGGAGAGACGTGTTGATGGTAAATGTAATCAACTGGGCGTGATGAACACTATTTATGGTATAAACACTTAGGTTTATTGTGAAAACATGCCATCTTTTGCACACCTTCTATCTCGCCAGGCTGATGATATGTAAGGAGACTTCTGTTTTTCAGCCAGTCATGATGCAAGAGAGTACTACACCACTTTTTTGTTTCCATGATTGGTACCGGTAGTTGTGTTGAGTAGTCTTGGACATGTGTATCTGCGTCTCTCTTTGTGCATGTAAGCGTAAGTATGGTGATACCTCGTCTGTCTGATGATTTTGGTAACGATAGTTCTGTCCAGTTAATCAGTGGTAACGACAATTCTGCCCCCACTTCATCGTTTCCATGATGCTTGCTGTTAGTTCTGTCGACCTCGCTGTATGTATGTACAAGTGTGTGCGTGTGTCTACTTCCTCTGTTAATTTGAGTCTAAAATATATGGTTATATTTTTTTTTTTTGTAACAGTTTAACGTCCCTTTTTAACAACGTGGTCTTTAGAGACGGGAAAGGATGGGGGCAAGGAATGGGAAGGAATTCGGCCATGGCCTTTTGAAGGAAGCATCCCGGCATTCACCTGGAGTGATTTGGGGAAACCATGGAAAACCGAAATCTGGATGCCCGGACGGGGATTCGAACCGCCGTCCTCCCGAATGCGAGGCCAGAACGCTATCCGTTACACCACCACGCTCGGTTATATGGTTATAGAATTATGCTCACCATCAACGTGTGCTTCTAACCATTGCTTCAGGGCTTAGGCAATCTCCCATTTGACTGTACTCTTTACAGTTTACTGCCGGTTGTGTTGGCATACGAATTGTGTTTCTCACGTTTTTCACTACATAAAAATCATTTAACAGAGAGGGTGATGAGGGAATGTACCAGAGAAGCGAAGGACTTGGATACAAACCCACAATCAGACCATTGTTTGTAAATAGTGTAGTATGGAGTCCACATTTTTAGTACATCAAATGCATGGTGCAAAATATGGCAGCTAGATTTATTAGTGGAAAATATTCAACAAGTGCCTTAATAAAGGAACTGGACTGGATGTCATTGGAGATTGGAAGAGTGTCAGGGGCTGTATGTGGTGTATAATGCTGTTAGAATGGATATTGGAGGAATAATTCTGAGTGGTGTATGGAGCCTAAGTTGGCAATTACCACAATCTGGCATTAGACTTTAGATGATGAGGCCTGAGTGGATAAAATATCCAAACACCCACTTTGATCTAACAATTTACGACAATTCAAGCGTGGGTACTATCTTCGGCGCAATAGAACTAGTGTCTGCACCTATGGATACTTGTCGATGTGTGGGGGTCTTCTATGAAAATGTGGGTTATGATGTCTGTTTGATGACCAAGTTAGCTAAGGGCATTATGTCACTTTTATCGTGGTTAGTTGGATGAAGCATGCAATTATAAACAAATGTCACACTTGGTCCTGAATCCGAAGGTTGGCGTTAGATGGGAACATTTTAAACCGAATGGAGAACTCCCCTGGGTCCTGATTTATTGAAAAATAATTTCCTGGAAAAGGGGAGAATTTTCCTGGAAAACTGCAGTAGAACGACCTTAAATGGACATTTTGGTACCTGGCTACTGATTAGCAGAAGACTCTGCGAATTTTTGGTTTACTTTAATGCACGAAAAAAAGGTAACTGATCAGGGATTGGAGTGGGAATCATTGGAAAACAGAATGAAGTTTGGGGAAGTGTTGTGGGTATGTTGGCGATGAGGCTAGAGGTGGATCTTGGTGAAAGAATTAGGAATAGTGCACTGGATTTCTTCTATAAGGGAGTGTGTAAATCTTCTATATCTCCACCTTGGTCACAGGCGATGGCCTCAGGCATGTTCTGTGCTTAGCGTGACTCGATTTTTTATCACATAGGACTGGCGTACTTAGATTCCACAGGTGGTGTATGGTAAAAACATGCCATCTTTTGCACACCCTCTATCTCGCCAGGCTGATGATATGTAAGGAGAGTTCTGTTTTTCAGCCAGTCATGAGGCAAGAGAGTACTACACCACTTTTTCGTTAAAAAGCTGCAAGTATTGATTTATTTATAATGATTCTCTGAAATTATGATATTTGTCTATGTCTTTCTTTCAACCTCAAATTTACTCTGATGGGACCTAAGTATTTAATTAAAGGGGGGCGGGGGTGTCCTGATTTAATGGTATCTTAAATTTTTTTCAATATTTCATGGCAACGCGACTTAAAAATTATCTTGAATAATTACAATCAGTAAAGTTTTAGTAGATCTTGCATCACTCATACTTAACATATATAAAAAGTTAAAAAAAATTGCTGATACCCAATATACAAAACTTGCTAGCCAGTTGAAAAAAAGAAAAGAAGAAGCAAATGACGCTTTTATTCTGAAACAATTAATGGGTGGGCAAATAGTTGTGGCAATGAGAAAATGACATATAAGTAGATTTACACGGGCGAGAACTTAATGTTTTCTTTTCGCCTAGCACACCCCCTCGGATCGAATTCCCGAGTGCTGAAGTTACTCACATCATTATTATTAAGTATTTGCATGAGAATGAATTTATTCTAGCTAATTAGACACACCAACAAGGACGGACATGACATTCACAGACACACAATTTCATTACCCCTAATTTTGAAATTTGTCCTGGTGGAGGAACATCAAAGAGGCACCGGCTGCGGGATGTAATCAGCCATATGCTATATGGAAGGCTCTAAACAGACTAAGAACTGAAGTGTCCCGATGTAAATATAATATTAAAAAAATGTGGGTACACTAATGACAAACGATCTATGTGAATGTTGGTGAGCTTCAGAACCCACAACATCTTCTAATATGCAGGAATCTCCCTGAAACCTGCAATATCGACGACCTTTACAGGCAAACGAGGAAGGCCATCAAGATTGCGGAATTCTGGTCACATTCTATATAATTGTGTTTATAGTTAATATTAATTAATTAATGTTATTTGTTTTTTCAACTTGTTATGTCCTGGACACGAGAAATATAAATAAAAATATAAATACCCCTAATTTAATACATCCTTAAAATACACGGACTGTAGGTGACACTCGTGAGTTATATTATATTGTTCATAATGAAAAAGTGAGTTTGTTTCCCGTCTCTTCGTCGGTGAATTAATTTTTAAATGTCTGCCTGCTCGATGAACGGAATTTATGTTAAACAGCGAGGTCTTTAGAGACGGGAAAGGATGGGAAGGAATTCGGCCATGGCCTTTTGAAGGTAGCATCCCCGGCATTCACCTGGGGGAAACCATGGATGCCTGGAACCTCCGTCCTCCCGAATGAGAGGCAAGAACGCTAAATAATTTCATGAAAACAGGTACACATAGAATTTTATATCTGGAGTTTTATGACTTTTTTTCCCCATATAGAACGTTAAAAGGAAACATTTATGCTTTTTTTATTCAAGGCAGGTATCCTCTCTAGGTATGGAAACTAAAATTTTGATTTTCGTTTTGAAATTGACGAGTTGGAACGGCCTTTTTCAATAAAAACACCGCGGCCGGACTCGAACCGGCGACCTTCGGCACTCTAGCCCCAACGTTACCAAGGTAAGTTACGCTTTCACATGGCCTATGTCTTATGTCTTATTTTTTAATTAAATACAAAGACTCAAGCAGTTTTTTCTGTTCACCCAGAATGAAAACAAAATTTTCGATTTTCGTTTGAAAACACGAGGGATTAGGCTACCATAAATGATTCTTAGATTTGTACTACGAAAACTGACATATAATAATTATTCTCATCTCCCAGCTATGCTTTCATAATGGCGAATGAATAATGTGCTTCCCTTGGAGCCATTTCGTAACCTGTCGGACTCCCGGTCAAACACGCGAGTGGCTTCGCAAACATCGAAATATTTCACGCATATTGCTACACCCGCTCCATCTAGCGACAAATGTCTTCTACCGTGTGCTGACCTCTAGCGAAAGTTATGCAAGTTATCGCACATGTCGCAACAGGGTCTCGGCGGCCGAGCAAGTACGTACATGTCGACACCTGTTCAAATACGCCTTAGGGCTGGGTTTTCCCCCGCTGGCTTTCTCTATCCTGGGGGAGTGGAATATCTGCGCCCAAATAAATTAAGCCCTTGGGAGATGCTGCTCCCTAGCGGCCGGTTGAGGAACTAACATATGCGCAAGCCCACCCGGTGTCGCCATCTGTGGGGCCGGCCAAAGAACTAACGTGTGTCGTCATACGACCTTGGCCGCCATTGGCTGATTCAAAAAGCCCGCCGGAGGGGAGGGGAGGGAGGTCCCCCCCACCACTTAGTGACGTCACGGGTTTTCCTGGTTTCTGGCTTGGTCCATCCTTATCTTCCTACTTACTATATCTACACGCATCAGAATTATGTTGCCTATCACATTCATTGTACACCGCAATTTTGTTTTATTTTCATTGAAAACTACTTTCCGCAACAGTAACCAAAGAAAGTACTTGATGCTCTTTATATCATTAACAAACAATGGCTTTACAAAACAACTAGTTACTGAGTACAGTCGTTTAATTTTTATCTGTCTGCGAAGTTGGTAAGCGGAGACAGTAAAATGGAATTTTATTGAGGATCAAAGTAAAAACTTCGCGTCCCAAACATACGGTTTTCTTATGAAGCTTCGAAATACATAGATTCCGTTTGCAGGACTTGGGAAAATATTTTTTTTTCCTAAAGTCACAATGTGCTGTAGGGATTCTGGTCTATTATACGTACAATATATGAAAGCTTGTAAACTTAGCTGAAAGAAAGAAAAAAATTATCCAACAGAGCTTGTAAACAAGTCGTTACTATTTTATGCCCGGTGCTTCGTAAATATCAAGCCATTTCTTGGGGAACAAATGCTAATTGCCATTTAGTTTTTTAGTAATATTATCTGAATGTAGATCATTATAGACATAATGCATGAAATGTTACGCATTGATCGTTGAGAGGGACAGAATTCTGCCTGCTTCACGTGTTGTATTTCGGAGAGTTCCCTCGGAGGCGGAACGTCTGGTTGTGAGCGGACCAGCACTCTGCCTATTGACAGGTTGGCAGCCCTGCCAATGGCACTCTCACTTGTCTGCCCGGTCCTGTAGTTGGCAGATGCAAGATACGCATGATGAGGGTGTAGACACACATACATGTATCATCGCAGAGTTCAGTACCAGACAAGAGAGTTAAAAAATGGAATTAATAATTTGTCGTACATTGTTTAATTTGTTCTGCAGTAAAATATAGGTGTCAATTCCACTTTCTACGAATGTTTTAGAATACAGCCATGGTATTATATCTTTCATAATCCTAATATTTCTCTTTTTCACTGATACTTGTGCGTAAGTTTGCTTCGTCTTCAGCTTAGGTCTCTTTATTTAGTTATGTGTCTCCCATATTCAGTAAAAAAAATAATTAAAAATTACAGTATTTTTTTAAGATATAATCCAATGTTTCATACTTACTCTTGAGAGATCAAAACGAGACCAGTTCTGTAATTTATCACGTAAAACCACTGATCATATTTTTCTTTCTTTCTTTCTTTCTTTTTGACACCGAGATAACAACGAAATATGCTTTACACGTGATCCAGGTTCTACTACATAATTTTTAGATGATCAGTTTCCCAAAAATAGGAAAACTTGTAGAATGAATCAAATCTTGAAGATAGTCAAAATGGAATTTAAAGATTTTCCTGTTATTGTTATGCGAAATATTAGCTGCTCTCTCTCTCTTTTTGTTTGTTTGATTTTGTTAATTTTTTGTGTTTTTTTATTTATTTTTTTTCGTTCGGCCTCCAAGTATCACATAGACACTGGTCATGTTAGCACAGTTGAATAGTGTGAATCATGAGAGAGGTGGAAGGAACTGATGGAGATCTAACCGGGTCTGTTAGGCCCGGCGTACCTAATCTATATGAGAAAAGTCTTGTGATTCCAAATGTCTGCGAAACGTGTGCTCTGTATGAAAAGTGTATGTATTGTTTGTGAGATGAATGATTTATAAAGCGGATATTTGGGAGCATCCTAGCATTCACCTAGACGATTGCGGGAAAATGCATAAAAAACCGCAGCTAGGACGGCTGGCCGCGGGCGGGGGAAAGGGCTGGGGAGGCTAAGTCCGTGCCCGGTCCAGTTGTACCTCCCGATCCCTCCTCAACGCACGGGACAACACTGTCTAATGAATAATAATGCTAAACGTGAACATACAAGTAAGCATGTGGCTGATCATGTGAAATGCCGAAGCAACCACACAGTTACTATAGTGCAGAACAAACACAAAATTATTGATAATACATCCAGCGTTGAGTATTACAAAACGAGAAGAATAGAGAATTTTTGTGCGTATAGAAACTAAATAACTTTTCTTTAATTTCCAAATGTAAGCACTTCCATGTTAGTATAAAGAAGTGTCGGACTAGAGACAGAACGCTGAGCAGTCAGTTTCAAGAGGTGTATTTGGTACCTCGCATATAGGCACTCAATATAATCAGTTCATAATACAGCTGTTTCAGAGCTCATTATTAAAGCACCCACAGGCCTGCTGCAACAGGACACTATACTGCTCCTGCTCGCCTGGCCGTCAGCGGATGGACTCAAGATAATCGCATCCTGCTTGTCGGACCTAAAAACAATAAGAAGCAAGCTTTAAGAACTGAAGATAGCTTTCAAGGAGCTTATACCCTCAGCCAACAAATCAATAAACAAGGCTACAAACACCGAAGCCAAGAAACCTTCGCCAGGACCTGTCCAATGCTACAAGTGACAAAAATTTCACCACTACGCACGTCAATGCACCACCAAGTTGAGGTGCGTCCACTGCGGGGGTGATCATCAGAAACAAGAGTGCACAAAACTTAAGCAGGAAGCTACCTGCTGCAATAGCGGTGGGCCTCATGCCGCCTGTTTTCGGCGGTGCCCTGAGCAGAAGCGCCTTTGAACCTCCAACAGGCAAACGACGCCACACTACACCGGATCTACTGCCAAGAAGGAAGACCCGGAAGTCCGCGCAAGTCATCCAACAAGCCGACAAACCACCACGCCCGCCACAGTAACTGGCAAGACACCGTCGACCGCCATCATCGTCCAGACTCGTCAAGATACGAGCCAACCAACCAGAATCCCGCTCGGAACAACTCACAGCCGACCGCCGGCCACGTCGTGCCCTGGGCACGACAGCGCATACGACTGGGGTTCCAAGGTGACTACAATTCTCGAGTTGATAACCCAACTCTTAAATCGTCTCTCCAGCCAATCCAACAGTGTTGAAATGACCAAATCACCCACACATTTCAACAAAAAAGAGCAATCGAAAAGACACACCGAAATCAAAGAAAAAGCATTGTAATGTCTGAAGGAAATGTCAATGGACAACAAACAACCTTCGCCATCAGCAGCTTGAACAAAGGAAACGAGCAACAACTTGTTCTGAAGCGCGCGACGCGCTTTGATAATTAGAAGTTCGCTTTTTGAATCTTTCCTCGGTCAAGCATTTTTACAGCCTGTTGATCTTAAATGTTTACTTTGCTAAGTACGTCATGAAAGCTTCTACTTCTTAACTGAAAATCCATAGGCTGAGTTAATGGCAGCCTCTCCACTGCTGGTAATTAGAACGGTCTCGACAACAGTAATTAAGATAGTGTTCACCCGACAAGTAGTAAGTAGAGGATCTGTTTAGTGTGCCTAGCAGAAAAGTTGCGTTATCACCAACCTGTACGGGACCACTGCATACAGAATGAAAATGTGAAAATCAGTTACCACGTCGATATGTAAACGAAGCACTACCTTGAATCAAATCTATGTAGACAGAGGAGTACGGTATTACTTCAGAGTATCACCTTGGAGGACCGGCCTCTGCAGGTGTGGCTCGGTCTTTATGTTACCAGGTAAGTCGGATATACGACGCCCTCCGAGGGGCCGTGCAGGGCTCAGGGCATATCTCCTCATAGGGTAGTGGCTCAAGGGCTGCATGCAGCAGCTAAAGCAGCATTAAGGAGAATCCACCTGAATAAACTCTTTTTTTTTTTATTTTTTTTTTTTTGCAGGATTGTCAGTGTTACTATTAATAAAAAAAAATCGTTCTGAATAAGTTATATCCTGCACCTATTTTTTAATGAAGACGGATCCCAAACTAGCTCCAGAAATTTACTTTGCCTACATCCCAAAATACACAGATGCCGGGAGCTGTTCATCTGACATTCTCTTTGAGCGTAGATATCTTTGTGTTGCTAGCTTCCTTCCGTCTCCCCAGAATTGCTCCAGACACATTGTTAAGCGATTCTTTATTTTCGTAAGTAACAGTTTACTTAGTTGCCAGTAAATGTACCATGTGAATTAGCAGACTGCCGGATGTGCTAACTAAGTGCTGGTTAAAGAAGAAATTTGTTCACTGAGGCTTCTGGGAAGTTACTATGGATTTACAGGTAGCTTCACATCGACTGGTTTGGGACCTGAAGACCCACAAACAACACAAAAAAATAACAGCTCATTTGGGCCCTCATTTGCGGCTTTCCTCCCAGAAGCGCCGTTATCTCGTATAATTTAACGGCCCGTGTCAGCGGCCTTACGTAATAGAAATTTCCAGCTACACGTACATCCCATCAATATTTTGTGGCCAACAGGCAATTTCTAGACTAGGGTTACCACCCGTAGTGTATTATATTGTACTCTATTTCACATCGACCTACGCTAAAATACTCTTTTTTAGCCACTACACATTCTCACCTCACTGGTTGACTTTTTACGTATAGAAGCAGTATCCGTAGGACTGGCCGCATCCGACCAAACAGTTTGTGTACACTCGACGCGTAACCATACCTTCTCATGTCTTGGAATTAGTCTGTCATATTCATTTGCAGTCGGCTGCTGACCACTCGCTTTTTGTTTAAATGGATTTTTGTTTTGTGAAGTGTGCCTCTGGTCCACTGATTTTACTTCTGTACTCTGTTGTTTACATAACTAAACTAAAGGGATGGCGATGATGATAATACTTGTTATAACACTGATAAACCTAAAATAAAAAAATAATTAAAAAATGGATACTTCGATTGCGTAAGTACAAAAATGTCAGAGAAAAAAGCAGTAAAATGAACCAAATAATGAATTTTATGTAAAATGAAAAATCTGTGTAATAAATTTCTTTGTTTTTTTCAGCTGGAATTGAACATATAAGTTTCAAACTTGACATTTCCCAATGCTTGAGTGCGTGATGATTTTTATACGTTTCGTGTTGTGCATGGTTTGGACTATGAACTAACTGTGGGCGCCTGTGGAGAATGTGTGTATAATCGTGTATGTAATTACCTAAATAATTTAGTAAACATCTTACTCTGACGTGTGGCAATGCTGTTGTATGAATGGTAATTTGGCAACGTGTCAGCATAAGAGGTGAAAGGATAGTAACAGAAATACGAGAGAATACACTCCCCTTTTTAAAGAAAATATTTCAACAAAAATTTATGCATCTTGAATACAAAAAGTCTTTCCAAAATAACTACTCCTTTCCTAGAGAGATATTTTTATGTCATGAATGTAAAGTGGAGAGATGAACGAAACAAATCCTCACTCAATAAAATACGAACTCATCGTATATTTTAAATATATACTGTAAAGATGCTGTGGAAGTGTTTCAGAGATTAAGGATTTGTTGAATGTTTCAAAAAGCAATGAAAAATATTGTTCAAAAATAAAAAAAATAACGTACTCGTTTCTTTACAGAATGTACTCTATTTTTGTAATCCCAATATACAAATGTATTGTTATTGTTCCAAGAAAGGGGGGGGGCAACCCTAATCAAGACCCTCTTTTATTTGTAGACATTGCTAATTGTCTTCGATTAAGCACTCAGGTCTTATCGAACAACGAAGAGTGCCTTGCATTCGCAGCTTATTCCGCTCTTTGTTTTTATACTGTCTCATACATGTTCTTCCAATCTTACCTCTACAGACCGTCCGCAATCAGCCAAACGTATTTGTTGCCTTTAGAGGAACTTCCTTCACACACTTGCAATCTATATGAGTCAATTAGGTTGAGAACAGACACATTTAAGTTGAAGTTGAGACTAATATTTCATCCTCGTCAAAACTATAATGCCATTAAATATCGAAAACTAATCCTCCCAATAGCATCAATGATGCATTCACTGTATCTCAGCTAACGGCTAATCACACAGAAAATATTAACTTTTACGGTTTTTATAGAGAATGAAAATTGTATTTTGTATAGTGCATCCCAAAAAGATTTGGATAATTACTCTAGACAGTGAAATATATGTATACATACAAAAAAAAGTATGAAAGATTGTGTGAAAAAACGAAAAATTAAAGTAAATGTAGGGAAATGAAACAGTTAAAAAGGTATATGGGAGTTCTAACATTTAAGGCTATAAATCGCTTTTGAGAAATAGTGTTATTGATGTCATCATTATCGATTAGGTTAGTTATTTTAATTACCTTAGTTGTATACTTCATCCCTCACACATCAGTGTATGCAGAGGAGAAAATTACAAAAACCTGTTAGAATTTCTAGAATACCCTATTAAGAAGTGTCAGATCATACACTATTTCACAAAATCGTGGACTATCTCCACTACACATCAAAATTAGAGTCCACTTGTCTGCTAAAAATAGAGGACAGAAAAATTGTAAATTTAATTCTTACGGTCTTCAGCTAGCTTTTTAGATCTTGAAGGAAACTGCAGTATCCCTCGACAACTACGTATGCCAAATAACGAGGCTAGCATAGACAAGTGGATCCACCATACATCAAAAATGTAGCACGACCGATTTCCATCTCCCATTAACCAATAGAGGGTACAATCAAACACAAGAAGACGTTGAAGAAAACCGATGAAAAAATGGAGAGCGTATTTATCCCGGAAACATAACGAGTGTAGGTCGTTAAATATGTGGATGATGATAGTAAATGCCACAACCAGAATCACAACAACTCAAAATAACTCACCGTTGCTTGGTATGAAACAATTAAATCTCTGGAGCAACCGTAACCACACCTGACTACTTACCTTGTTAGGTATTTCGTTTCGTTGAGGGACTTCAATGGTTGCAAGGACCGACGTATGCTTAAAGGAATCTTTACGATATTGCAGTGTTTTCAGTGAACATTTTATTCAGACTGTTTGTAAAATTTGTTGTTGCGCATAATACTATGACCAGTAACGCAAATTTATAAATGCGAGCTTGGAATCAATATTTTCTACATACAATGCAATTACTCTGTGTAACTGCTCATTATTTTATTAAGTTAATATTACCAACTTTGTGAGTGTTCTGAAAATTTGGTGCAAAGCTGAGCCGAGCACGCAGTTGTTGGCGTATACCAGTAACGAATTCACCGATCGGATTGATCACTAAACAGTGGCACGTGGAACGCTGATAAAGCAATCTCAGCCACTTTACCAGTGAACTAATGCCGGTTGATTCTTGTTCATTCCACTGCAGACCAGCAGAGTGAACACAAGTCTCGGACCTGACTCGTACCGACATACTGTAGCTCTAGTAGCCTCTTTTAGCTGTATTGATTAATCATCCACCTTAGTAAATAACTAACAGGTTGCGGAATTCTTTCCTATAATGGCCTGTATGTGTGCTACAGGTTTCAAGCCAGTCATTAAATGATCTGACAAAAATGCAACTTTCCATTTGTAAGCAACCCTCTGCTATCTATTCTCCTCCTAACAATATCACACATTGACATTATTAAGTGTCAAAAATTTATGCAAAAAAAAAAAGAATCTGAAGCAAGAAGAGAACGATGAAAGTCTGCAGAAAGTTAGGGAATGGCAGATTACATCCTCAGGCCTCTTACCGGCATAGTTCCCCACTTAAATTTACTTCTTACCAGGTGATATAAGAAAATACTGACACTTACATCACGAAACGTCATTCCTGATAACGTACAGAGCCATTATCCCGATACCGTCTGTATTATTATTATCATTGCTGTCGTCAGTCTCTTCACTGGTTAGATGCGATCTTCCATTCTTTCCTATCTTGCGCCAACCTCTTCATCTCAACATACCCCTTACAACCCAAGTCCTCAATTATCTGCTTCATATATTCTAATCTCTGTCTTCCTCTACGGTTCTTACCTTTGATTGTTCCTTTCACTAACAAATTAAACAATCCTGCATGTTTCAGAATATAACCAACCATCTTGTCTCTTCTTTCTGTAATACTCTTCCTCCAGCTTCTCACTTCATCCATCATTTCCAAAACTCGATTTCGTATTTTATCGGTTCAATTAATTTTCAGCATCCTTCTATAACACCACACTTCAAATGCTTCAATTTTCATTCTTCCTTGCATTCGTAAAGTCTACGCTTTGCTACCATAAAAAGCTGGGATTCACGTATTAAGTATTAAAAACCTCTTCCTAAGTCTTAGATCAATATTTGAAACTAAAATATTTCTCTTTTTTACGAAGGTTCCTTTTGCTAGTGATATCCTAGTTTTAACATCATCAGTTGTAATTTTATTTCCCAAGTAGCAGAATTCACTTACTTCCTCTATTACATCCGATCCAATTTAGATATTTAATCTACAACTATTGGTATTATTTCTGTTAGATTTAATCACTTTTGTCTTGCTTCGTTTATAGTTAGTTCAAAATCTTCCTTCAATATTTTGTTCATGACATTCAGTAACTTCTTAATATCCTCAGCCAGTTTTGCTAGCAAGACAATGTCATCAACGAATCATTTTTTCTCCTTGAACACTTATTCCACATTCAATTTTTCTCACTTCCTTTATTGCTTCCTCTTCATACAAGTTGAATATCAGTAGGGATAGACTACAACCTTGTCTTTGACGAAGAACTCTATAATGCGAACAGAGTCCGCTTACCAAGATTAACTAATCTCACACAGATAACGGAAATACAGTTCACAGATAACAGAGAACATATTCCGTTAACCGCTTCACGAGTAGACCTACATACGATCGATTTGGCCTGACCGTCAACTCTTGGTAAACCAAAGTGTTAGTGCAACCTTCTCCTGGAGGTAGCCTCCTAGATTTTTATGCTGCTGTCTCCGGTACATGCTTCGAGCACGTAAACAAGTTCTCCTACCTTGGGACCATTCTCTCACCACGGTATACCTCGGAGAAGGATGTAGAAAACAGAATTCGCGCGGCACACGTAGCATATGGACGTCTCTCTCGACTGGTTTTCCTGAACAAAGTTCTCAGCAGCAGGTGTACCTACCTGTTGTTGACTCCACGTTACTGTACAGATGTGAGACATTGATCTTTTACCGTCATGACACGAAGAAAATCAAGCGATTACACCAACAGGAACTTCGTTCCATTATGAACATAAGATCGAATGATTATGTGTGCAACGTTACAATTTTAGGAAGGGCTCAAATGTACAACGTTGAAGTCCTCAAGATTAATCACCAACTCAGATGGATTGAACATGCTCAACGCGTGAGCAACGATAGATTGCCTCGACAAACTTTACATGGTGAGTTCAGCACCGGCAAAAGACCTCGTACTGCTCCCACCCACCCCCACCCTCCCCCTCCCTCGAAGCGCTACAACGAGAAGCTTGAAAAGAGCACGAGGAGCAAATACATATCCCTGAACACCAGGGATTACCGCGCTCTCTGACACAAAACCGCACAAGCTACTGCAGCACGATTTGAAAAGGAACATCGAAGACGGGCAGTAGAAGCACGAAGTAGACAAAAAAAAAAATGGACAAACTCAACCACGTCCATGTCATTAATTAGGCGCGGACGATTATCTTCCGCCAGCATTGTCCTGATCATCCATCAACGACACCCACAGTGACTACTAGTAGTGAGAAGCATAGAATCGGAAACTAGTATTGGCAGACGACGATTGATCTTGCTGCACCTATGGGGTCATAGATGTTACTACCAATTCAACGTGTAGTAGAAGAGCGTCTGTAAGTTGTGCGCCTGGACTAGTTGGTGACTTCGTTCATCTCGTGTCAGCGTGTTTGCGCAGCTTGCCTGCGGAGCTTGTCGCTAAGCGAGTTACGGGCCCGAGCGGGGCGTCACCGCTGGCTCATCTTGACGCAGATTTAATTGCGAGGCGTGGGGGGCGGGGCGCCATATGACGTCACTTAGCTCTGACAGGCGTCAGCGTGCATAATCCGCTTCCAGCCCCTCCCCCGCTAATTCGTGCAAATGCAGGCTCTTTCACGCAGCAGGCCGACCAATAACCGTCTTGCAGCAGACGTGCATTGTCCCCGGTGTGTCACTGACGCCGCTTCTTTGTGTCTTATATTTAACAAGCAGTGCCCGTGACTTCGCCCACCTCCCATATTAACACAATTCGTTTTATAAAATCTCACGCGGAGTTAATGACAATTCAAGATCAGGAATAGATATCAATAAAAGAAGTCTGAGAATGGAACAAAAGTAATCTACATGATTACGTTTGTCTGATTTTTCATCATTCGCAAGCAGAAAGTGGTCGTCCTGATTCCTAGCCCTAACCATCCCAAAGCTAAAACTCTAACCAACCGAGCGTGATGGTTGAGTGGTAACGATCTGACCTCACATTCGGGAAGACGCGGATTCGAATCCCCGTACAGCCATCCAGATATTGGTTTCCGATGGTTTCCCAAAATCACTCCAGGTAAATAACGGAATAGTTCCCCCAAAATGCCAACGCCGAATTTCTTCGCGTTCCTAATGAATGTTATGTATTATAATAAAAAAATCTTTTTTATTTAACAATAATTTATTGGTAGGCTGATTGAAGACCAATATTTATGTCGTTGTTGTACCACCTTATGTATAAACAAACAAAAAAATCAGATAGTTTGCCAACGTTCCATCACCCAACAAACAATTGCCCATAAGAGAAACATAGATTTTTCTCGAACATCCAGTCAAAAATTTTCACTGATTGTTGTCATTGCAACTTTCAAATAAACAGGGAATACAATTTGCCAAAAATAACTGTAAGAAATTTAGGTATGACGAATGTAAATATAAATTCGATAACATGATCCAAAATAAAAAATATGCTTCTGTTATATCCAAATAAGTGCAAAATAATATTCAGTTTATTGATATTTTGTGTAATAGAGCTTTAGCGCTTTTAATCATATCACAACTAAAGGAAGAAACCACCTGAAAGAGGAGATCTTTGTTGTTTCTTACAAAAATTGAGCCAGATATCCAGTATTTAATTTCGCAGTATCAGTCTCTAACATCTCATTAATATTTTAAATAATTAAATGTAATTTCACCAGTCTTCGTTCTTGTATGTATAAAATACTAGCAGTTACCCGCGACTTCGTCCGCGTGGAAGAGTGTTGTAATATAAGATTTTGTTGAGAGGTTGGTCGCTCAGTGGTTAGGGCGTCCAACTGGACATGGAAAAGTCCCCAGCTTGAATCCCAGTATCACAGAGGATTTTCATAGGTCCTTAGCTCGAACTTCACCTCTGGCACAGGTTGTTGTGTGATGTGAAGTGCGCCAGAATGCTCACGTGGTTCTGATTTCACGTTGAACTGTAGGTCCTCTATGCCCAGTAGGATTACTGCGTTAGGTTAAGCGGCTACGAAAGGGGCTGATTGCGTAGACGTAATGAAGCCTTGCCACCAGGTCAATACGACCATACAATTAATTTTAGAGCTATTTTTATTGGTGATAGTAGTAATAAATACTGCAATAAAATAACAAAAATGTATTTGTTCCAAACAACTTCATCAAACTTTTAAAACAATAAAAATATTCTGCATGTTAGTAGTATTTTCAGTTTAATACATCGGTATATATATTGTAGGACTTGTTATTTTCTGAAAAACATGTAAATTTTTTGCACTCGATACCCGCGAGCAGGCAACATATAGTTGACCAAAGGAAAAGCAGTGAGTATCCAAGTGTATTCCCACCAATTTCAACGTTTGACCTTGCGATTTATTAATTGTCATTGAAAATGAAATTTTTAATGGGAACTGTAATGTTTTGAATTCAAAGGGAATATTACTGGGAATAATTGGGATACGCGGAATTATAACGGCTTCCCCTTTAGATGCACCGGTAAGAATTGTCGCCTTCACAGTGTTTCTTCCTAGTTCTGTGATGTGTAATCTGTGCCATTGCAATACCTTGAGGGGAGGGGCGGGTCGAGATTACGCATCAGGAGAACTCGAGAGCCAACCTTAAGCTCGAGTTTATGGGACGATAGCCCAGATAACTCGAAGGAATTTGAAAACTCTACGGGGTAGGTAGCAGCATCGTCAGTTAACATTACTGTATCGATGGAAGAGTGTGTTGTCACTTCCCCGACTATTTCCTCTAATATATATATATATATATTTTTGCTCCAGAATCATTTTTCGGGGCAAGTATTGTCCTCTCACATAACCAGTTTTCGTCATTGATAATATTTAGTTGAATCCTCGGGAAAACATTAGAAATGAGCTCGCGTTTGTTCAGGTGTTTCAGAAACTCGTTGCAATGCCAAATATGTGGCGTATTGTTATTGCCGTCTTTTTGTTTGCTTCGGTGTTTCAAAAGCTTTTGAGATCGATTGGCAATCCGCTTGCTCTTAGCACCGAGCTCGCGATTTTCCCGGTGTGATCTTCCAAACACCAAGTGTTCATTTTGGTGTTGTCGCCCAACTTGTGACTGCTGTGCAGCTCTGCTAGAGGATTTGTTCCTGGGTTTTGGCTTTTTTCACAGCCGTAGTTTTCTTACATTTCATTGAAAGATTTGAATTTCGTTTACCCAGCATCTCTTAAAATTACTAATTTCAGGACTTGCGAATAAAAATTAATATAGTTTTAATTAATGGAAACTCAAAACGTCAAAATATGATGGAAGTGACTAAACATCCAAAAAATTTACTAACATTCAAAGAGCAAATAAGTACCTAAGTGGCCCAAGGACGTTGATCTCGTTAAAAAATTGTGAAACTAAAAATGTATATTTTGATTTGCGCTGAGTATCTGAAAATTACATTTATAAATTTCAAAAATTTACTTCGAGCAATGCCGTGTGTTTTGCTAAATCATCCAAGCTTATTATATATCTTTTGATACAATATCATTATAAAGCGATACATGACGTCACTAAAATGGTGCTCGTGAAAGAAGCTTAAGCTATTAAAAATGTTTCAGTTCTCATTTTGGTCCAGGCTGCATTTCAACAAAGTACCGCTAGAAAATCAAAGCTTCTATAACTCGGGCATTAATACATTAGTAACGTAAATTGTTATTTCAGATCGCAGGAAAATAAATCCTGAATACATATGAAACTACATTCATTATTGCAGTTACGTAATTAAAAAATTTATACTAAAATGCATTGTAAATTACAGTGTACAACGGACAGTTCATAATTCTCTACAACTCTAGACAATTTTTGTTAATATTGCTGGTTAAGCGTACATCCCGATAAAGTGACTGGTTACTGCTCGTGATGTAGTAAGGCGTATTATGAAATTAATTGTGATAGTAATTTATGCTACACTAATTAGGAATCTTGATATAGAAAATTCTGTTACTATTCGAAATCCAGTTCCAATGCATTTAATGTGTTTAGTGTGTTCATAACGTTTGATTTTGTAGCGGCAATGTTAGCAGAGATAGTGGTTAGGTTGAAATGCTTCCTGGACCAGAATGTTTTTGTTACAGTATAAGGCAGAAGACATTTAGTTATTATTAGTAATAAATAAGCAGCTTTCATATGCTCCGTGTAAATGAGGTGTATCGCGTTGTAAATGACTTGCAATATTGCTTCATGAAACATTAATTCTCTACGTTAGGCCATTGAATACATTCGTTTTAAGTGAAGGATTTACTGGAGTAGTTTACGTGGCGATACATAACGTCACAACGTGACATAGTGCTTATGATATTTGCTTAAATAACTGATAACTAAATTTCTCATGCCATTGGCTGTGACAAAAAATTCAGTTTTCATTATGGTCCAGGCTGAATATCAATGTAACCACAATCTCCGCTAATATTGGCGCTACAAATTCAAAACCTCAACCACACGCGCATTGAAACAATTATTTTATCCTAAGTTAGCATCGTCGTGTATCGCGACGTAAACTTGACGCGGATTTATTAGGTATTTGTAGAAATTGAACAGTAACTAAAAAACACTGTTTCCTAAATCATAGTCTACTATTTGTACTGATTTATAGAAAAATTTTGAACAAAAAAGGGTTAGTTAATAATTTGTAATATTACAGAGAATGTGTAGTGGAAAAAAAGAAGACACACAGGAAATAAATTAAACCGAGATAGAATGGAATCCGTAACATTTTTATAAATACGACATTTGGAGCACCGGCATTTTGCACTTTTAGTAAATCGACTTTCGTACTGGTATAATCATAGCATTTTACGTTGTTTTTTTTTTCCAAGCTCTGATTTTCCACATTTAGTATATTACGATCGAAATTATGGTGCAATATTTGAGATGTCATACTATTTTATGTACGGAAATGAAAAAATCTCTTAACGAACATAACAACAGTACCTACCTTTTTTTAATTTAAGGTTAAGTACATATTTATAATTCCTGCTTCCGAACTATTGTTTGTCTAGTGCATCGGTTTTATGGCTTTTAAACTAAACACAAACTTGCATATGTAAGGTTTTCACTATTATTTCTGAAAACCAGTGCTTACGATTTATGTAAAAAGCAAAGAGTAAACGTTGCACGGCTGTCTACGAAGTAGGAAACTCTTTGCTGTTTGAGAATTGATATTAATGGCAATTTCTAAAAGAACTATGCGTTTTTGCGGGATAAAATCTATCCTATTGCACTTCGCACGCAATTAACTGACTTCATGCCAAATTTCATTTAAATATGTTGAGTTATTAAGGCGTGATTGATTGCCAACGTACATCCAAACACACATCCGAACTTTCTCATTTTCTCATTTATAGATATATAGATATAGATTAAGTAAAAAAATAGATTTAAATATACTTAGTTGTTTTTTAAAGATTTATTCTGTCAAACTTAGGGAAGTCCAACATAAAGTATTTGGTAAATAATTGTCATTATGTGCTTTAACTTGATATAACTCTATTTTCTAAATTTTGTGATGTATAATCACTTTCTTACTTTGTATATCACCAATACTGTGGATCCGGTGGGCGGTTAGAAAATTTTACTATCAGAGGTTGTGGTGGGTGCCTTGGTGGGCAAACCACGTTACAATTATCTTTCATACCTTTATGATTAATAATTGTGGATTTTTAATTTTAATTTATATGAAGGATTGGAAATTTATTAATTTAGCAAGAATCTCGACGTTGGTTGGAATTTAGGAAAAATTGTCACAATATGACATTTATTTCTTATCACTGGCGATTACAAGTCTGAGCGAATTTACCGTTAACATTAACACAAATTGGCAAAATCATAAAGCAACGCTCAGAGTTACAATTAGCCGTCATGGGCAAGCAAACAATTGTATATTTACTTTTAAATATCTCAGAATCAAAATGCAAGAAATAATGACAACTGGAAACAATGAAAAATACAAGTTATGACTACCTCAGACAAAGGCATCATAATACTGTGACTTTACAGTTAAAAAGAAAATCATGGGCGCCAGAATGAACAATATATCATTCGAAAATAACTAGTTCTGGCAAATTATGCCGCTAGCTCAGGGGTTTTTACAATTACAAAGTGAGAACATGGACCTATCCTCTCAAAGTCGCTTACGGGTTCTGTTTCACGGAATGCACAATCACATGGCTTGGTCGTAATCAATTACCATTGTAGTTCTGCGTCTGATGTCTGTGATGAGTGTAGCGGACCCACGATATGTGAGATTATCTCACAAGTCGGCTATAGGCATCTCTGGTCTGGCAATGCGCATCATCGCATTACCGGCTGTGTTGCGGTGATACGCTCGCTCCAGCAAGGCAAGCTGCAGTTAGCGAATGAAGTCAACTTTCCAAGTCAACCTCAGACTGGTGCGATCGAAGTTAGAATCCCAGCTCCTCGCTCTTCGGTCCCCGAGGAAACTTCTTGCTCCGCCCATTTGTTGTCTCGAAACTCACATACAACAAAAATTCCCAGGATTTTGAGTTATACGCTCATTTTGATTGGACCTTCAGGTCGGCACCTAATGTCACGTGATATCCTCGATATGTGATTTGGCCAAAGAATCCAACAGAGGTCGGACATATTCGGCTAAGTTCGCCGGGGCGAGAGAACATTCGGGTTTCGGACGGCAGGCTTTTCCCGCTCGGTGAGTGACCCATCCCCAGGGAGCAGTGTGTGTGGTCTGGCAAATCCCAAATCCGCGACTTTTTGTCGCCAAGGCTCGGGAACACCAAGATTAGCTTCAAGCCTACATAGCTCAATAATTCTTGAATATTCGCTTTGCTACGATACACTGTATAAGTTCACCATTTCATTACAGTCCTCACTTGGAATCTTGCGTACTTTATAAAATTACAACAAAAATCTATTCACGTGGTCGCCCAAGATTTATGTAAATTACTCTTATATTATTACATATATAATAAAAATGCACCTTGTAACGTGGCGACAGCGCGGCTCGTTACAAGGTGCAAAAATGGGTGGTAGGTAAAAAATTTTACTACCTCTAATGTAGACCGAACGTGCTTGGTGAGCGGTAAAGCTGTGGCATCGCATTCGGAAACACGCGGGTTCGAATCCACGTCCGGCCATCCAGATTTCAGTATTATAGGGTTTCCCGAAAACTCTCTAGAAAAATTACAGGATGGTTCCTACGTATGGATATGGCTGACTTCCTTTCAGTTCCTGTCCTCGACGTTGACTTCCTGTATGGACGTGAGTAGTCCTACAGTGAGGTTCTACTAGTTAGACTCCGAATGACTGGCTTTAGAAGTCGAGAGCCCTCGATGCTGTTTGATTTGGTGTAGCTACATGATTTTTAAAATCGTTTAGAGACGGGTTTTTTTTTATTTCACAACTTGACAGAATTTCGACAAACTAGATTTGTGGAATACGAACGAATGACCCTGTCATACTTAGACTTTGCTGCCGTTACCGTAGACACGATAGCTTCTACAAAACAAAATATGACTTTTAGCAGTTTTAAATTTACCGTAGTTTCTAATGTATAAATCGTTCAATGGGCCCAATGTAGGGGAATGAAAATCGTCGTTTTTCTGTGTCAAGGAGGTACTTTCACAGAATGGCAATAACTAGAACTACATCAACCTATTGCTGCTCAACTACAGCAGCCATGTTTGTCTAGATTTCTTGATCGTTAGCGTGTGAAGTTTTCGTTGTATAATTTTCTTCTCCTGTACTGTAATTTCTGATGATTTTGTAACCAACGTAAACTATACATACTTCTTTACATTGCAAATATAATTAGTGCATGCTTGAACTACGTTTAATTGTTTTTAGTTCGATGCAATTAAATCTATGTTTTCGCATCTTTTTCGAGTAACCTTACCTCTGTAAGCTAAATCGCATCCCTGGGGCGAAAAGGGGAAGCACTCCATTCTGACGCTCTTTGGTTGCTTTGGCTGACAACAAGGCCTCTTCATTTTATGTTTAACCTGATATTTTAATTCCTATTACAAAAGTTAAAGAAAAACACGAAAAGTGCGAAGAGGGGGAAGACCAACATCTTAAAAGGTTGCCCATGCACAAAAAAAAAAAGAAGTTAGAAGCCGCTATTGAGAGAAAAGAGTAAAAAAACTTGGCAAAAAAAAAGATGAAGCTATTTAAGAAAGTGAATAAAATTAACAATAGAAAAAAACAAAAGAAAGTTCCTGAAGGAAAATGGAAGAAAGAAGGAGCTGAAGAGAGAACCCAAAGTTATTCTGAGGATTGTTCTGAGTATGATTGCTTATACTGCGGCGAAATTAGTTGAAGGTTTAGTCCCTTGTTCCACGTACAAAAAATCTGTGTACAATTTCTATGCGGCAATAGATAACAAAGATGACTATGCTGTCCTAATAAGCGAATTTTGTGAATAGACTTAAGAAAAGGACACTGTCAATGAAAACTGTAACTGAACTTTTAAAATCACTTAAAACTAAATAAACATAGTGCAAAGTTATTTTAGCTGCGTTTCTACTACTACTATATGTTTTTACAATTATTTGCCTTACCAACCCATTCTGTCCCATGTCGGGGCAGAAGGGGGCAACTGCCATAATTTTCTGTTTTTGAAAAAGAAAAATATTGTTTTTTTCTTTCTTACACTATTCGTGTTTGTTTGTGATTATTACCCTTATAATGTTTTCATCAAAAAATTTCCAGTTCTCTTAATGAACCATTTCGTATTTTTAAGTTGGTACCCCGTTCTACCCCGGATTCTCCTACTAGTGGCAATTTAATCGTTTATCAAACAACTATCGGCAGTTCGTATATTCATTCGAACAAGATGAATGCATATGGCGGATGAGTTAACTTCAGGAACACGATTGTGGCTACTGGTATTGTCCGTGGGAGTAGTTGGGCTCGTCGTGTTCCTTTTGTCCGGCGCGGCGGGTGTGACGGGGAGCCATAAATCAGGCGAGCGCCGGCGCCTAAGACACCGCCGCGCCGCAGGATCTCGGATACGCTTCAGCGACGGTTCAGAAAGAACTCGCAAAACTTTTTGTGTAATTCCGCTCCGGAGGAATTTATGGGAGCCACTGCGGCGAACAGTAGCGAGCTGAGGCTCGCAACACGAGCGGCGAGAAACTTGGGAGCACGCGCTGCGGCCGACCCGTATATTACGAGCCGCCGCGCCGTGATAGTGAGCATAAATTAGAATATACGGTCCACTACATGCTGTGCTACACGCGGGGAGTGCAGCTGCGATAAGGCAGAAAGGCCAGCATTCATCGCTATCCTCACTGCCAAACGCCACATGGCCATGTTTTCGAAGCTTGCCTAGCTTTTTTGGCTTCGTACATTAATTATTATTATTTTTTTAAATTTAATTTAACCGTCGTGGATCGCACCCTCCAGTGACAATTTCCCTACACACCCATTATCCTCACTTTTCCCACTATGGGTTTACTGTTTTCTGTAGTGTACTAAATTACACTAGTACATCCCGTCACCTTGAACCCATTTACTAATATCGCTTCTTAATATAAGACTTGCTTCATATTCTACAACATTTTTGGTAAATTCGTTTAGTATTTAATCAATAAACATATGATGCTATTAACCAATACTTCCCTTTTCTTTTTATTTACTCGCAATTTTTATAAATACTTATTAATCTTACTTTAAGATTAATAATAAATCATTAATCATTTTGAAGTTGAATGAACATATAAAACAATAACAGCTGGAATCTTTCCTTTACAAATTCAAATTACATATTAATCTTGATTTATAGTGTGGGCTACAACATTGTGATCCATTCGTCTCCAAGGTCAGAATCAACACACACCAACTCCCTTGACAACGCCAAACTATAATCCAGAGATCATCATTCTCGGTGCCCAGAGAAGTATTATTTCTATCCTACTCAGAGAAACAAAATTAGTATTCAAATAGATAGCT
>JARYHS010001686.1:0-22460 GCA_031002005.1 Vandiemenella viatica | reverse complement strand
ATAATAAGTTATTTTCCTAATTTCTTGGTTTGTAGGGAAAAAATGTTGAATTATATTAAAAAACAAACTGTTGATAGTTTAAATAAGGAAACAAATACTAAGATTTCCTAATATATTTACAATTGTTATTATTGTTACTACCTGCCCGTTTCGCGTTACAGTTTGCCCAAACGACGGGGAAATTGAAATAACCAACTATTTTCTGTAAAACACCTTTATGGGATAAAGGTATGCTTTTTAGTATTTTTAGTTTTGAAATTAATGTATTATTGATTTATAAATAAAACAAAAAATCGGATAGATTTCGTAATACACACAATTTTCTGAAATTTGTTGAAATATGACCCTCGCTCCCCTACAAAGTAACTGCAATATATAAAACTTTTAATTGTTAATCTCTCACCTTAAAAACTATATTGAACTGAAGTAGATTACTGTTTGTCTTTGACTACGGGATACGGTTTACATTAAGAACAAAGGCCAGGTTACTTCGTGATAGAATTATGCAGGTAGACCTGGTAACAAAATGGCCTATAGTTGACTACTAGTTACTATTGTGAAAAGAATTTTTCAAAATCCTTTTTATGTAGTTCGAACATAATCTTACAAAATCTGAAATACGATATCTGTTTATTGGTCAGCGAAACCAAAACATGAGCACATGTGTCAGAAAGTTATTCCGTTTAATAGCTATTGGCCTTTGACAGACTGTCAGTAAGACAAACGACAGCAGTAAGGCTGCGTTTACCTTTTCTGTGTAGAAAGCTAAAAAGCAACAAATCTTACTGAGAAATTATATTTCTAGCTTAGCCACAATGAATAGTAAACAATATATTTTTTTTCTTTTTTTTCGAAAATTACTACACAGATAATCAATTTAAGTAGTCAGTTACGCTTGAGTTTCATTCAAACTCATCACAAGTAATTGAGGTGGGTTAAATTCCGTGCGCATGGATAAATCTGTTTAATTAGTCATTAGCTATGCCTAATAACCATACGAAGAAGAAGAAATTATTTTACGTTTTATTTATTGATTCTACTAATAATAATCTATGTGTTAATATAACTTCGTCCTAACACATCGCAGAAAGTGTGTTAGCAGTGTTCTGTGACTTTTTTTTTTTTTGTTTTTTTTTTTTTTTTTTTTTTTTTTTTTTTACGTCTCTCAACAACAAGGTCTTTATAGACGGGAAAGGATTGGGGCAAGGAATGGGAAGGAATTCGGCCATGGCCGTTTTAAGGAAGCATCCCGGCATTTGCCTGGAGTGATTTGGGAAACCATGGAAAACCCAAATCTGGATGCCCGGACGGGGATTCGAACCGCCATCCTCCCGAATGCGAGGCCAGAACGCTATCCGTTACACCACCCCGCTCGGTCCTGTGACTGGTATTGGAGTCGCTTAAGAATAAGTACAAAGACAGGAAAAGACTGTTGGTTTATTCGTTTAAAATGTTGAAGTTTTATTATAAACTAGTGTAAGCCCGTGACCACTTTTTGCGTATGGTCACGGGTCAAGAATAGTTCTAGTATTTAGAGTAAAAAGTTATACTAGATTAACCTGATATTACCAAATACGAACTTGAACTGTGTTTCATCCTAAGGCTTTACTGTGCAAAGTATTAATAAAATCTCTTAAGCTTGAAAATCTTAACACGGGCAGAGACGACCACGCTATCGTATATTTGTTTCATAGGTCGTGGAAGCTTGATTCGAACTGGCTGAAATACAAACTTGACTTGTGTTTGACGCCAAAGATTCACTCTGAAAAATTCGAAGAATTTCTACTTAGTTTAAAGGGAATGCGCAATTGCTTCAAAAACATCACGTTGTTCTTGGGTGAAGCTGAAAAACACTAATGATGTAATTTTAGTCATCATATCCGTAGCGGCCAGAGAATTAATACAGATTATTAAATATCAAAGCTACTCAGAAGAATTAAATTTCCAAAATACTTGTTTAATTAACATGTCAAATTTAAATATCGTAATAACTTGCTTACAGTGAAAACGAAAGTGGTCAGTAAAATACGTAAAAAGCAAATATACCGAAATGTATAAGATTTGGTCAAGCAGCAACATAAGCGGAAGTTTTAATTAAATTCAAATTTAACCAAGTCCGGAAATACAATTGGCATTCGCTCTTACAGCAGAGACCATAATTTTTTTTATGGTGCTTTTAATAACGACACTTTACTGAAGAACAGTTAAACGTTTTTTCAACCGTATAGATTTAACACTTAAAAAAAAAAAAAGTGTTACGAAAAACAAACTTGATGAATATATTCTGAGAGTTAATTTCATATCAGTTAGTTGGGCATTAAATTGTCCACGTTACCTCGAATTTCTAATATCTCTGGTCGTTATTAATTTGAGAGCTAAGGCTGGCACACGACGTTTCCGTTCTGCACCCAATAGCTATCAAGTTGAGTGAGTGAGTTGATGAATGAGTGAGCTTACGAATTGACACAGTAGATTTTTAGATTATTGTAAAACGTATGCGTTAAGTGTAGTGAATTCTTTAGACGACTTGAGAATGAAAGGAGGATGAAATGAAACTTGTCAGTTTAGGTCTACTCTTTTGGTAGAAACGGAACGGCAGATAAGTTTAACTCCATATCCGAATGATGAATTGCAATTAACAGAGACGTGTCCCTTTGACCCATTAATGTTGCGGATAATTTTGGGAGTCTGGAGGCTTCAAATTCTGTACCATTAAATCTCTTATCTTCCTTGCATGATATAAGAAGTTAAAAAAAGATTTTAACCGGCGAGATGGGGATCAACCACTATCGATTCGAGCAGTCAAAGTTGTTATAGTGTTTCGGCGACTTTAAAGATGATTGAAATACGACTGATTTGACACGTTGCGAGTGAATAAAATTTAATAACTTTATGTAGGGATTTCCGATATTTGCCCCATTAATTTCCGAGTTGCCATCGTGTAATATTCTCTCGTATATTAGTTAGCTTGTTTATTATTATTATTATTATTTTACTGTGGTTCGCCGAAATGATGGGTTGGTCCCCTGTGTTTATCTAAAAAGCAATCGCTTTGCTAATAGCAGGTGGATTGATAAATAATCTAATACCATTTACGCACCACACACACACACATCAGTCACTGTACGAAAATCCCGATATTAATTAACAGATAAATCACACTAAATTTTTCCACCGTCTGAATTCTCAGAATGTTAATTGAAAAAGCACTGAAACTTGACTGTATACATACCAAAAAGGAAAAATAGGAACACCTGGATTATAAGGTAAGCAACAAGAGTAGCATAAGATATACAGCGTAAACAAGATTGCGACTAGTAGAATACCAATTTTCTATGTGAAGATTACCAACGAGGCAGTGCCATAGCATTCAGTTGATATAAAACATTCAATCTTAAAGCTAGATGTATAATTTATCTTCAACTCTGTTACGCCAACAATGGCGTCTATGTCAAGCATCCAACCACTTGCCCATTGTGTTGTTAGATTTGCCATGCGCGAACACATAACTGCATTTTATTTTCACTGTTTTATATATCAGTAACAATTTTTTATTTTATTTTTTATTTTGATAACGGAGACTTTCCTTGTGTATAATTGCAATGAAATCTTCACGCATATACCACCTACTGTGTTGTGGATACACGATATTTCGACGACTATCTCCGTCGTCTTCCTAAGGTGCGATAACATCTGTTCTGGTTGCCTGATCAGTATAGATGTTTCCTCACCTGAGGAAGACGATGGAGCTAGTCGTTGAAATATCGTGTTTTCACAAACCAATCCATCGATATACCCGCCAAGATTTCACTGCAATTTGTTTTGGTCGGATGGGTGGGGAGATTAATTTTACAAAATTCAACAGTTATTGTTAAACTAGTCTGATGGATAAGCTTTACTTTTACATTCGAAGTTCATAATATTTCACCATTAAAAGCTGGCTACAGCAGCAAAATGGCTAGCACGATGGTTTTGCGTCTGGTAAACCGGCGCTTCGGGTTCCGTGGTCGGTTAATTTCAATTTCAAATTATGTTTGAGATACTCTTTTGTAGATACATGATCAGACTTAAGTCTAAGTACGCACTTAAGATTGTAAGAGAATCTGTGCTGTGAGCTGTTTGTATGTCAACTCAGGAACTAAAACGCAAACGCTGGGCTTCATCCATCACAGTGACACGAAGGCCAACGAGATACGATTTCATATCAGAGCTCTAGTTTTAGGATTTCAGAAATTTATACATCATTGCACGAGGGGTTATCTTTTCCATAGGCGATTAATATTTGCGACGACAGGCCGGCTAGTGGGATCACAGCCAGCTGTCAGTCAGATGACGAGGTTATGAAATTGTAATCAGCACGAGTGGCACTTGACAGGCGCTACCAGGAAGAGGAGCTGTTATTGGAAACATGGCCGCGAGTATGGCTAACAACATGTGTGCAACTAGGATAACGAGTTGTCAACTACTACCAGCAGCCACCCGTACAACGCCAACCCAAAGTTTAGGTGATAAGTTTTGCTTTGATTATGTGGTGCTACTTTGAGAAAACAGATACAACTTCAGTTTAACTAAACTGTAGATGTTACTGACACAATTTAAAATATGTCAACTCATTGTACCTACAGACAGACCGACTAAATAACATTTAATTTTTTAGTTATAAGTAATTCTAATAAAAAACAGATGATGATTATATAAAATTTGATGCTTTTTACAGGAGTCATGTTTTTAAATTTCCTCTTTGCGGGTTTAGCACTCCGTCGATATAGTTGTTTCGGCTCCTAACTTGGGGCTTCTTCAGGTATATTTCGGGCTGATGTATCGACTGATGATGGCTGAGTACACACCTCGTCATTTGCACGCACGCTGGGAGAATTGTTTTTGTTTTCCGCTAGCGAGAGTGCTGTATTTCTAGCAGCGAGTTACCGCTGTTTCAAAGATGGCGTCTGTTGCAGAACAAATCATTGTATATGTTGGAATACGCTTTCCTGCGAGCACACACACTTTTGACTTAATGTACAGCCCAGTCGTTATTGAATTTCTTGATGTGTTTTAAAATTTCAATTGATTCCATGATTTTTCGTTCCATAAAGTTTTTAGGATTTGCTATGGTTTTGGTCTTCTCACATTGAATTATCTACCCTTTATCCACCTCGTGTCCCACCAAATCAGCAGTAGTTAAACAGCTGTGGCAAAGAATTCAGTCACATGTTTATAATTACCGTCTAAATGCGAATGCTTCTCGTACTATCCAAAAACTCACAGTATAATGTTATTGAGAAGAGTCACGTAATTGATAACAGAATAAGTTGCTATCTGATACCTTTATGTATAGCAAAAAGTAAAACTATGCGAATTTTTTGAACCAATAATAACAGTAATAGATATCTACGAACTTGAAGCTGTATTTAACATTGTGAGATTTCATCATCCTCAAGATATCGGCTATAGGGGAAGACTAACGTCCGTTTTGTATCAGGAAGAATGTAATTAGAGAACGCGCCAGGGCAAACGGAATTTCTACTGTTTTTCCAAACAATTCTATCCTCATAACTGAATGGTTTCTCAACAATTTCTTCCCCCTTCCAAGTAACATCAGCTCCGGTCGCGGAAGAGTAAGTGAAGATTCCTAACCCTACATTGCCAACGTTTCACCTTGTTTCCACTGTTTGTTTACCGTAGAACTGGTTTTTTTTTTTTTAGTTGGATAATGTTATAAAGTAGTCATCAGGTTGTTGTTTTATATAATGATAGTTGTTTGTAACTTTTGCACATAAAACCTAAAGTTTTTTGAGTCAAAGCTGTCGAAGTAATAAAAAGTCATAATCACCGTTCTTCTAAGTAACAATGAGAGGCTTTATGGAGCTTCGTAGTTCCGTGAATTTTCGTAAGATCAGTATAGCTTGTGCCCCAGTAGCTTTTAAAGGGCATGTATGAACGGGTCATAGTCCCTCGAGTGGTTTAAGTGTTATAAATGGAGCGGAAAAACTATGGACTAAGATGACCTGTAACCACAGAAAATTACGGACACATCTGTCTTTAAAATTGGCAAACACCAAGCGAGGCAGAGGTCTGAATTTACCGTTATAATTGTAACACGTGGGTAGTGTGTGTAGCTTTATGACTTGACATCAAAGGGAACGAAAAAATACGACCTCAAAACAGGGATCTCCGTGTGTATGTGGATCTGCGTTTCGTTACCCGAACAAACGCGTCCCTTTTCCGCGTCGTGTAGTGGGCTGAAGACTTGACCATTTCAAATTTCAAACTTTATTTATAGTCACCCTCAATTCATTATTATTTACGTAATAGCAGTTTCAAAAGGGAAATTTTAAAGTCATTCTCAGTTCTGTGATTCTACTCAAATATTAAACTGCGCACGGCATTGTTAGCCGGGAGACACCGAAGTGGAAATGATTTTAATTGGCTGCACATTCCGCCTCTGTCATGGAACCCGAATAATGGACCTTCCTGCGAAATATATTATCTGATCAAAAGTATCCGAACACCTATCTCAAACTGCCCCTAGAATTTATCCATGCCATGTTTTCTATTATTGGACTTTAATATGGAGTGGGACCACTCTTTGCCTTTATGACAGCTTTTAGCTCTGCTGGGGAGACTTTCAATGAAGTGTCGGAATGTCTGTGGAGGACAAGCAGCTCGTTCTTCCTAAAGAGCTGAAACCAGAGGAGGTAGTGATGTAAATTGGTGGGGGTCTGGAACGAAGTCAATGTTCTAAATTATCCCAGAAGTGTTCCATTGAGTTCAGGCTAGAACTTTGGGCAGGCCAGTCCGTTCCAAGAATGTTATTGCCCACAAACCATTGCCTCACAGATACAGCTTTATGACAGACTGCAATGTCATGCTGATATAAACAATTACCTTTAGATTTAAAAGGGTTGAAATGTCAGGTAACTTCCAATGACTGGTCCACATTCCCACATTCTAAGTCACTGAGCTTCCGTCACAGACTCGTTCTGCTCTTACTGCATCTCTACTGACAACACAATACTCCACGCCTCCTCTTTTACTGGTGCATCCGCCTGTCGTGACATCTAGCGTTCTTTTCCGAATTATATAGGGGTACCAGGATATTTTTGAGCAAATAGTGTATGATCGAAGCAGAGCACGCAAAAATACCTGGAGCAACCGAGATTTGAAACCAAGATCTTGAGTTTTGCAAGAGCTGAGGAAATACATAATCAGTCCAAAGAACCGATAGTTGAAATGGAGCTACTGCATTTTTTTTGCAGAGAAATCGAACTAGAATTACAACAGTTACTGCTGGGGTTTCACAGCATAATCTTTTCAGTTAACTAAGACGCGTGGTGTAGCTTCATGTTGGAGCGGCTACTAGTGGCATGGACAAATTGGTTTTCTGTTGAAGCCGATTTTTTTTTTTTTTTTTTTTTTTTTTTTTTTATCTGCTGAAACTCCGTAGTTTCCCTTCATATCCACTGAGCGTTTTATTCCGTGTGAACGACGCGATAACTCCTCGGTGAAGGTGAATGTCAGCGTGTGGCACCAACTAAGCCACCATCTCTCCATTGACGTAGTGTACGAGATCTCTAGCTCTGCGAATCCTTTCTAGGTTCCACAATATAAAAAAATACTTTCTCAAAGAAACGACAGTTCGCAAGTATATCCTTTGTTAGCATCATTCTCTATATTTCACCCTTGCAGTGAGCATTTTAGTACCTCATAGTTCAGTGAGAAAACGATTTATGTCACCAGGATCCCAGAGACGTGGGAACAAAGGATGCAGTTAGACGACTAAGCTTCCAAGTTAGCCTACAGCAAGTAATTTTAGTCCATTCCAAAAACCTACCTTGTATCAATGATGGAGAGTAATATTTACAGTTTCTGGCCTGTGCAGTGGATCATGATATGCTCCTGACAACCCGATTCTGCAGCCATGAAAAAGTTAATTACAGCCTGTGAGTAGCAATGAAGTTGTCCTTACTCATCTTTGTATAGTTCACTTGTCAACGAACATCCTCCTCGGAGTGTGTTTCTCCGCAGCATTTAACGACTTGCGTATTATAATCTTCATTCTTTCATAGGTTTGTTTAGGCGATCTTCTTTCCAAACATATTCGACAATGATTAAATATTGATTAGAAATCTTTGCGGTTCCTTGTTATGTCTGATCATCTTTGAAATTATTAATTTTAAAAGTTTGCATGATTGGCTACCCTTCTTACAGCCAGTTAGTGGATCCAGTTTTATCCACTTCTTAATATCTTTTGTAGTACGTAATGGTTATTCTTGCCTATTCGGCCTTTTTATAATTTGGATAGACTTGAGTTTAGTTTAGTTACAATTTGATTTACCCATTTGCTGGCATTTACACCTAACATTTATTTAACTGTTACATCCATGATTACATTTTTTTTTTTTTTTTGAAGGCATTTGTTTCAGCATATACTTCTGTTAAATTGCAGGGTTTTTACACCTCAATGTCGACCTACCTATAACCCCCGACAACTGAAATCACCTACTAGCTAAATTTCTCTCAAGCTGGTTTGTGAATCCGATGATAAGCCAGTGCAGTAAATTCCCGCCTCCTGAATGCTGCTGGATCCTGTGATCTAGAATATCTTATCAAAGGAAGTAGTTTTGTCATATACGAATAAGCATTTATTCCAGGATTTTTATTTGTTTTGTTTTTAATGGTATATCTAAAACTAATTATCTCCCAAAAAACTCACTCATTTGTTAGATCAGGACGCAGGTTTAACCATAACCTTGCTACGACTCTATGACGTTTTATATTTAATGAGCGATTTAAATCACGTAATTTTCTTCACATTATCGACACGTGATTTATTATTTTATTATTATTATTATTACTATTATTTTTTGCTTCTGGCTTTACATCTCACCGAAGTCGAGGCCATTAGAGGGAACGTATTGGATACAAGAGCCGGGAAGGAATTCGGCTATCGCCTTTTGAAGGGACTATCCCGGCTTGATCTTATTAAGAAATAAAGTTCATTGAATTCGATTTGTTTGAAATAAAACAAGGATGTCAATGTTTGATTGTTAATTTGTGGGTTTTTCAATTTCTTGTATGATAACGTTAACCACCTTTCCTTATGAATGACTTTTTTGTATGCGAAAATATTAAAGAGTATTTGATAGAACCCATTCGGCCCAAATTAGTAATACATTCATTAATTTGCTTAGCATTCATGTTTAATGGCGAGGTAAATATTTTTCCCATAACCAACAGATGTTCATTAATTATTCCTGTCCGCACTTTAGGTTTTACTTCTTTGTCGCCAGAACTTGGGGCTAAGACGAAATTATTTGCATAATCACTTATTAATGAATTTATCAATTACCAGCAGTTACCTGCTCGAATGTGTGTCTTAGTAGAAGAGTTTTCTTTAATTATAATAATGGTAACTGATGGGAGTATCAGACAGTACGTAGCTGTTATTAGTGCGAAGCGATCCTTTACACTAAGAGGCGAATTTAACTCTTTTTTTTTAAAAAAAAACTGCACGTCTGGACGTAAAATTGAACATGATCATTCAAAGTCATCAATATTTTTTTTGACAAAAATCAAATAAACTTCAATAATTATTATTAGTAATACACAATAGTTATATGTAAAGTTCTATCATCTGTGGAATTTTTGTGAAAACAATTTAATTGGAAATAAGGTTGACACAAACTGAGAGAACATTAAGAAATAGTTGAACTCTATGTATCAAATAAAACACTCAACGTGGAGGTTTAGAAAACTGTTTAGTGGGAGACGTACAGCCTGCATTTCGAAGTGTCAAACGTAATGGCTCTGCAGTCAAGGTCACCGAACCACTGGTTAAACTATCGACTATTTCTGTCGGTAAAGTGTCCCAAGGAAACCTGTTTTCATCAGCATTGTACTGGAATGGTAGCTTAGTGGTTAAGGCGCTTGCTATCAAGAAATTATTGTTCTGGTCTTCGGTTCAAATACCAGTGCAGGCAGGAATTTTTAAGGGTTGTGTTTGATCATATGAGCTGCAACAGGAGGTTCCGTGATTAGATTCCTAGATAAATCTTAGGTCCTAGAGGGAGGAAACTCGGCGTCCTTCCTCTCACGTAATGGCTTAGTATGCCTCCTTTGGAAGGATCCAACCAACCATCTGGTTGTAGACTAAGTTAAGTTTAATCTTAATTAAAATATGCCTGGTATTGCTCGATGATTACTTAAGTCTTCCATGTCCCACTATTTAGAAATGTTCTACAATCGGCCAGCCAACACGTGACTGCGTGATGCAGTATGGCAGAAGGCGGGATTCTGTTATTGCTATCGAATTGTGTGTCATGGAAATTTGGTGTAGGGAAATGACGAGTAGTGCTCAAGATATTCGGAGCTTATAAAACAATTTAGATCTGGATAAATGATAACAGTAGTGGATTATTTTTATTTGATGATGTTCTTTAACAGGAGCAGGCTACACCACCTAAAGGCTTGAACTATTCCCACCTTGACTATACTGTACTTTTTTTTTTTTATAAACGTTTCTCGGGAAACAAACCGAGTGATGTTGATATTAATGCACAATATTTCGGCGACTTTATTCTCCGTCGCCATCTTCAGGTGCAGTTGCATTTTATGAAGTCTGCCTTGAAGTCAGCCTTGAGCGTGTTGTTTGTAAACTGGCATGGCAACGACAGATGTTGTTATGTTGCCTAGCAGCATCTCAGATGTCACCGAAAGAAGGCACTGGGCTTCGGTATGTAGATGACACATTTGTTGTTTGGTCTCATGGCAGAGACAATCTAGATAAGTTTCTCCTTCACTTGAACAGTGTCAACAAAAACATCCAATTCACGATGGAGGTTGAAAAGGAAGGCCGCTTGCCCTTTTTGGACATTCTGATTATAAAGAAATCTGATGGAACTTTGGGACACATGGTGTATAGGAAGCCAACGCATACAGACCTTTACCTAAACGCGCACAGTTATCATCACCCTGCACAGCGCAATACAGTACTAACTACTCTTGTCCACAGAGCGCGGGCAATATGTGATAAAGACAGCCTTCCTAGTGAGTTAAAACATCTCCGTGATACCTTCAGAAAGAATGGATACAACGAACATCAGATACAGTTGGCATTCCGGGAAATGAATCGTAGGCCTAATAAACACGATAATGGTTCACACGATAAATTAGCCTTCTTGCCGTACATTGGCGCCACAACATCTAGGGTCGGAAGAGTCCTGGCAAGAAATGGCATTAAGACCATTTTTCTGCCACCACCAAAATTGAGAAACATTTTGCGCTCTCCAAAAGATGACCTTGCTCTGCGTACACCCGGAGTTTACTGCATCCCGTGTGAATGTGGAAAGAAATACATCGGTCAGACCATACGGTGCGTACAACAACGTTGTTTGGAACACGCCCGACATGTTCGCCTGGGGCAAAAAGATAAATCAGCAGTGGCGTAACATAGTTTGACAGAAGGACATGGTTTCGATTTCGAAGCGACTAAGGTGTTGACACATGCGAGAGGCTTCTGGGACAGCGTCATTAAAGAAGCATTTGAAATTCGCCTCGCGTCTGATTTGGTAAACAGGGATTGTGGATTCCAGATAAGTGATGCATGGATTCCTGTAATTGAGGCTGCTCATCACCAACGCTCTGCTTTTTGTGTTCCGCGGGCGTCTAATGACATCTGAGATGCTGCTAGGCAACATAACAACATCTGTCGTTGCCATGCCAGTTTACAAACAACACGCTCAAGGCTGACTTCAAGGCAGACTTCAAGACATGCAACTGCACCTGAAGATGGCGACGGAGAATAAAGTCGCCGAAATATTGTGCATTAATATCAACATCACTCAGTTTGTTTCCCGAGAAACGTTTATAAATAAACAACGCCGAGAAAGATTACATTTATTTATATACTGTACTTGTGCCTTCCTTCCATTTTCTGAACGTTTTCTGAAATATCTCTTCAAGTTCGATATCTGCGCCTTTTTAAAATTGTACCTATTTGCTCCTTGAATTTTGGCTGCTGATTCACTCAATCCTCTAATATCCATCAGAAATGCTTCATGATCACTTATTCCTTCAGTTACTTGACACCCCACTAGGATATCATCGGGCTTTATTACGAATATATCCAAAATATTATGTCCCCTAGTGTTCTACCCTACCAGTTGTGTAAATTCTAGTTCCTTTATTAAGGTATTTGCAAATCTCTGTTCTCTTTCGTTATTAATCTTATATCCTTTCTAGTTTACAGCTGGTAAATTTAAATCCTCACCAACAATGACCATTCTATTCTTACCTCTGAAATCTGAGTATGAATTTAATTTCTCTCAAGAGCTTAATCTTCATCAGTTTTCTTCCATTCATTCATTTTTGCGTCGGAACGTTCTAAAGTTCTCTGCAATTCGTTTCTAGCTGTCACATCTACGCAATCCAGCAGTGTTACATATGTGTGTCTGTATGGCTAAGTAAGGCAGATTACTGATTTGTTTATGAAGCAATTTTTTTTCTGAACGTCATTTTAATTGATTATTAAGTATTTTTTATGTTTAAAGTGTATATTTTGTGCACGGCATTAAATGCCATTTTTATTCACTTATGCATTTGAAACATTTTTAAAATCAAACTTAGTGTATCCATCAACAATATCAATAAAAAAAATCCCAAAAAAGAAAACGAAAATTTATATCCAAAAGTTACTGATATAACACAAAATCAGAAGACGATCACCAATACCTGTACACAGTGATGCGAAAGTCTGTATTTGAACAGAAAAAAAACAGTGCAAATCAGAAATAAGGAACAATGAGTTCGTAAATAATATGTTTTAGAAATATTATTAAAGTATATTTTTATGTTATAATTTGAACACATAAAACGTTCAGACAAGGAAAAACCAAACTTTTACATAGATGTAGTGGAAAAATGCCGATTTCAAGTTAATTGTAACAGTTTGTCGGCTATATAGAATGTAATAAATTGTAACAGAATAGCAAAGCGAACAAACATCTAGTTATTAAGTTAACATTGATTACTGTGCTTATTGGCAGTTAATAATCCAGAATTTAAACATACTAACTCGGGTTATAGCGATCCTGACCGAAATTTCATATTTAATTGTTTATATAATTGTGGCCAGTATTGGTTAAACTAACAATAAGTCTGCTAACGTAATTTCTAATGGCTTCATCTGGTAATTCTATTTTAAATACTGATACAGTAAATTTTATATGTTTTAAAGGCGATAATGTGGCAGTGTAATACCGGTAGTATTTATATTAATACTCGCAGAGTTTTAAGTAGCAATTATCTTAGATTATCTTAGTTGTAGCAAGACTAGTTTGATATGAATTCTCGTCAGATTATTCGGGAATTTACAGACCAATCTAGAGAAGGAGAACTAAATAATACACACGCTGCTTGTAAAGAATTTTTGTTTATAAATTTATTTATTCTTAAAACAAAAGAAGAAAGGAAAGTGATTACTTTATGGTTTCTCCAGTGAGGAGCAGATCCTGTCAGACGTTAGAGGTTACGTTTGTGGTTTACAGCTTTCTCCAGCATCGCAATGTCGGCTAAGGGTTCACCAGTAAAGTTGTACTATTTCGCGCGTGCCAAAATTTCCTGTAGCTAGCTAAACTAGTTTTAGAGAAACCCTCTGTTGGTGACAGAGCCATCTGTTGGTGCTTGGTATAACAAACAGCTTGACCAAAATTGGAAAACTTGTAACTGAGTTGGAACCTCCATGTATCGACCTTCTGCAGTTAAAGAAGTTTCGGTGTTGTCTTATGCATGCCCCCGGAGCGGCAATCATTCTGTGTCAAACAACACGCAGCTTCTGTCATCCGTACATTGATCAAAATTATATGCTATCCACGCGTTTACTAAAGTACATGGTGCAGCAATAAATTTCTGAGTTGCAGTACCGAACTTGGAACGAATTCCACAGCGTTTAGCATCCACAAAAAAATTATTGTTTTCTAAAACGTTGCTGAACTGTTTATTTAGAGCCTAAATTTAATAACATTTCATTTATGGCACATCCTACTATAAGTTCATAGAATTGAAACTTTTCTGTATAAACTTGACGTTCGTCTCATAATCAGTATTAGCTTCGTTGAAGTTCCGTTAAATGCATTAACGCATCACAGATCCAAGTTCCAATCCGCTATACGTCGAGCACTTCCCTCGCAACAGCAATGCTTACGAATCAATTGGTTGAAAAGGCATATTATAATTAGAAAATGGTAGGACTCATATGTTTAATCAAAAACAGTAGAGAGAAAGGATGGTAGAAGTGTAAAAGCTAATGAATAAGATTTTTTTTTTAATCGAATTTGGCGATAACGATGTAGTACGTAGAAGGAGAAGAATTAAAGGTAATTGTGCATTTGTTGGATGGGGTATTATATTTTCTACAGAAAAAAAGTAACCATCATCTTCTCCATATCAAATTTTAAAACGATTATCGTTACGGTAAATAAGAATTCTTACACTGGCCCAAAGCAAATAATTAATTAGTTTGATTTTTAAAATTAGGATGGATAACATAGAAAAAGTATATGAGAAGAAACATAACTTTAGGTTCTTCTATTAGGATAAAAAGTTGACTCCATTGAGCCTATCATGCTCAGAAAGAGTGCGCGGTCTGTCTTTTCAGCGTATCTCGAATAAATTTTGAGCAGTATTCAATCAAATGTAATGAATGAGTCATTAGTTAACTCACTCTTAGTACATCCTGTCAGAAAGAGAATATATTATCAGTGTTTGCATACTATTTAAATTAGCCACTAACGGCGGTAATGTGACTTCCTCTAACTAGTGCGATGATTCACATTCGAGAGTGCCGTAACCCCTTTCTGTCAATTCGTGAGTTACCATCAATGAATTATTACGTGGCTTAGATGCAAATACGCCGTTCCACACCAGCAATGGCCATGGACTCAAACAGACTGCAACAACATTTTGGCAAATAACTAGCAACGCAGTTCAGCATACTCAAAGTTGACTCCCTGATATAATAGCAGTATATAATTATCAACAAGTTTTGTACGTCCCTATAAATGGCATCTATTAGAATTTGAGATTTATAATATTTCTCTTCCCCGTCTCAAAACAGTAATTATTCACGTTACCAATTAATTTATTGTTAAAAATTCCCTTCATCCTCCATGCTTTGAATTTAACGTGAGAAATCTTATATATACCTCAGTGACTATCAGTAATCTTGGCGAGCTGAATGTAAAATCTACTTCCTTGCTAGGTGAATGCCACATCCTTGAGTTTGTAGTGAGCGGTTTCTTAGTGTCATCTGTTTTTTGAAACAGGAGTTTGACCTATATCGAGTGGCCATTCATTGACCTGTTGGATGGAGCAATACATCATTTATAGGAAGAGACATTTTTAAAACGTCTCTACCTTGGAACAGACCCAAAAGGACAGCGTCCCTTTAAGTAGCGAGACATAGGAGTTGAAAATCCTATGTTTCGGTTGGTTAAAAAGTCGCGCCAATTCCGTCCATGTTTTCATACGGCTATGAAGGACTGAAAAGAATTGAACAACCCGAGAATAAAACAGGGAGAGATGCCGTCCGTAGAAACAGTCATAGGAGAGCAGAAAGTGTAAAGGGAGAATCAGAGAGAGAAAGAGTGAAATTAACAGAGAAAGATAATCGAGAGGACCTCTAATTCGAATATTTTCTGACTCTCTTGGTGGCCGATTTTTGAAGCATTTCCATTTTATTCTGCTTCATTCGTAGATTTTGATACTCTCTGAGGCATATCAATATATGTCGTATCCTACAACAACGCAGGCATTGCTATTCTACAGGATAGCAGACAGAAAAGGTAGGCACTGCCGTGTACAAAACACTGCATCCGTCCAGAATACATTTCAGAATCCACCCTATAATGTATTGCGTCACATGTTTAATACCTTTCTTTCTGGGACGCATTTCAGTCTCGTTCCAAAATTCATAAATCGTGATTGGAAATGTGTTAGGAATTTAAAAAATCATTAACAATTTTAAATAAATTTAAATGTTAGTGTCACAACTCGTTACTAGATTTGGAGATATGATGCGTGATTATCAGCGGGGACACTATAGAAACCCAAGGAAATATTCGTATACCAATGATATCAGAAAGAGTGTGACACTACAAGTTTTTAGCTGCAAAGTGGATTCCGAGGAAGACACATATTACAATATTTTGAACCGCTCTTGAATACGACTTAAAATCTGCTGTCATGCTCTTTGGGGTACTTAATTACCGTAGCATTTTTTCCCTTTACGTATCGAAGACATGGAGGTCATCAGCAGTGGGAATGGGCCAAGGACAAAGGATGGGGAGGAGTTCTGCCAGGGCCCTTTAAATGAAACATCTTGGCATTTGCCTGCAGCGATTTAGGGAAACCATGGAAATCCCCAATCGGATGGTCGGATGGAGATTCGAACCCACACCCTCCCGAATGCGATCACAGAGCAGGCATTACCGCTTATCCATCATGCTCGATCACAAGTTTCCTTTCTAAATATAATTTCTTCGAACGAAATGTCTCGTGCAGTGCGATGCAAGGGTAACTGTTTTTCAGTTTTATTGCTGAATATTTCTCACATAGTCCATAAGTTATTAGAAGAAAGAAAAACGGGAAGTCTAGCAGAATCAAAGAAGAAGTTACGCCGCAAAAAGTAATATGATTCTCAAGGCTGCAACGATAGTGAATGCATACTCCAAAGAATTATTATTGTTCCTTTCAGTTAGTGAAAGGAAGCTGATTAAATAATTTTGTTTTATATATATATATATAAAACTAAATAGGATTTTGTATTAATGATAAAAACTTTAATATAAAAAATTGAGGCTAATTCACGTTACTTTTCATTTCTCTGGACCCATTTAACTCGTTATGATTACGTACAAAAACCAAAAACTAAACAGACTTCAGGTTCTGGGCGTGCGTAAACGCCAACCAAGTACGATTGATACAAACTCCAATCAATTGGATACCCGCAGATGTGTATGTGAACGAAGTTACATTAACATCCGACCGTGTCTTCTGAATACTTCAATTTTTTTTTTTTTTTGGTAGCACGTTTATATATTTTATTAGAATAAGTTATATATTCAAGCGCACATGGCTATCCACTTATATCCATTAGGCCACTTAACGAATTGTATTTTCCATCATGAGCCTTGCATACAAGCCTACTGCAGTAGATGGATTCCAGCGATATTTACAATCTTTATATATATAAATATACTAGCCCGTATCCGCGACTTCGTACGCGTGGATTAATAATGTTTTTGCCAGAATTAAATATAGAAAGTGTTGGTAACGAAGGTTGGTCCAAAACAATATCGAGTCGGAATAATATGACAGGAAAGCTATCACTATATCATTGTACAGGTCGAACGTGTCTCTTTAAGAGAATCATTTTCCAACATATTTCTGTGACCATTCGATAAGGTCTCAAATTTCGTGACTACAACTGTTAATCATACTGGAAAAAAATATCCTGTGCCCATCCATACAGATTTCCTTATAAAATTCCATCACAACGATATAGCCATTTAGTCATCAAAACGTAACAAAAAGACAGAGACTTACTTCCGTATTTATATTAGTACTAGCTGTTACCCGCGACTTCGTACGCGTGGACTTGGAGTTTCAATTCCAGAATTGGATATAGAAAACTGTTAGTAACGTAAGATTTGTCCCAAACAACACCGAGTCGACATAATATGATGGAAAGCCATCATTATATCATCCTATCATCTAATCTGTCTCATGAAGAGAATCAATTTACAACATATTTAAAAACAGAAAAGTAAGCGAAGGTGCGGGGATGTGTGTGTGTGTGTGGGGGGGGGGGGGGGGGTTAACTGATGGCAGATTTATTTCAGCTTGGTTTTTTCTTCTTTATTCAACATGAGCATGTGAATCTTATAATCTAATAGCAGCACATTGTCTTCTAGACCTGCACCTTAGGCCAGGTTTACGTCCGTAAGGCATGTCAAAAAGGAAGACAAATTGGTGCCAGAAACTTTTATACAGACACAAATGAATAGTACAGTGGCAGAGCAAATTGACTTCTATACTAAATAATAAGTTTTGTTTCTTATCGAAATTTATTAATAAATCAAACACTAACCGATTGCGTGACTGAGCAACCAACGTAACATTACAGACTAAACACACGAATTTGACTGTCTTTCATCATTCGATAAGTTCTTAAAATTTCGTGACTAAAACTGTTATTCATGCCGAAAAAATGTCCTGTGTCCTTCCTACACTATTTCATTGTTAAATTCCATCAATATTGATATAGCCATTTAGTCGTCAAAACGTAACAAAAAGACAGAAACTTACTTCCACATTTATAATATAATAGCTGGTACCCACAACTTCGTTCGTGATTGTAAAGTATTCATATTGACAGCTGTAGACATCTAACCACCATAGTGCACGATGGGAGACTCGATACTATTACCACACACAAATACCAGTCTTCTGCGCTATGTAGTTCCGGCAGCAAAGTAAAATTTACGGATACACACAAGTCTTTGGATGAAATACGAAAATATTCATGACGACCATTTCGAACACCATATCTCACACACTCCCACAGTTACCGAATTTCGGCCAACGTTGTGATCGATGGGTGACTCTGTGTTACTACCACACAAAAACGCCGGTAATCTGCGATTGATAGTTTTCACTTAAAAGTGATACAACGTGACACATGCGTCTTTGGCAGAAATATGAAATTGCCGCAGGTCGACCATTTTATCCCCCATTTCTCCCACACCCCCATAGCTACCGACATCTAACAACCATAGTGCACTACATGAGATACGATTCTACTACAAAACAAACAGCAATGCTCTATGCTATGTAGTTGTGGCAGAAAAGTGACATATGCGGAGACAGTCGAAATACGAAAATATCCTTGGTCGGCCACTTACAACCACCATATCTACCACAGTACCACAGTTTCTGAAAATCGGCCGCTGTTGTGATCGAAAGGTGACTCTGTGCTACTACTACACACAAACGCCAGTTATCTGTGATCTATAGTTTTCGCTGAAAAGTGATACACCATGACACTTTTGTCTTTGGCAGAAGTATGAAATTGCCACAGGTCGATCACTTTCAACCCCCATATCTCCACACCCCCATAGCTACCGACATCTAACAACCATAGTGCACTACATGAGATACGATTCTACTACCAAACACAAACACCAATGCTCTATGCTATGTAGTTGTGGCAGAAAAGTGACATATGCGGAGACAGTCGAAATACGAAAATATCCTTGGTCGGCCACTTACAACCACCATATCTACCAGTAACACAGTTTCTGAAATTCGGCCGCTGTTGTGATCGAAAGGTGACTCTGTGCTACTACTACACACAAACGCCAGTTATCTGTGATCTATAGTTTTCGCTGAAAAGTGATACACCATGACACTTTTGTCTTTGGCAGAAGTATGAAATTGCCACAGGTCGATCACTTTCAACCCCCATATCTCCCACACCCCCATAGCTACCGACATCTAACAACCATAGTGCACTACATGAGATACGATTCTACTACCAAACACAAACACCAATGCTCTATGCTATGTAGTTGTGGCAGAAAAGTGACATATGCGGAGACAGTCGAAATACGAAAATATCCTTGGTCGGCCACTTACAACCACCATATCTACCACAGTAACACAGTTTCTGAAATCGGCCGCTGTTGTGATCGAAAGGTGACTCTGTGCTACTACTACACACAAAACGCCAGTTATCTGTGATCTATAGTTTTCGCTGAAAAGTGATACACCATGACACTTTTGTCTTTGGCAGAAGTATGAAATTGCCACAGGTCGATCACTTTCAACCCCCATATCTCCCACACCCCCATAGCTACCGACATCTAACAACCATAGTGCACTACATGAGATACGATTCTACTACCAAACACAAACACCAATGCTCTATGCTATGTAGTTGTGGCAGAAAAGTGACATATGCGGAGACAGTCGAAATACGAAAATATCCTTGGTCGGCCACTTACAACCACCATATCTACCACAGTACCACAGTTTCTGAAATCGGCCGCTGTTGTGATCGAAAGGTGACTCTGTGCTACTACTACACACAAACGCCAGTTATCTGTGATCTATAGTTTTCGCTGAAAAGTGATACACCATGACACTTTTGTCTTTGGCAGAAGTATGAAATTGCCACAGGTCGATCACTTTCAACCCCCATATCTCCCACACCCCCATAGCTACCGACATCTAACAACCATAGTGCACTACATGAGATACGATTCTACTACCAAACACAAACACCAATGCTCTATGCTATGTAGTTGTGGCAGAAAAGTGACATATGCGGAGACAGTCGAAATCGAAAATATCCTTGGTCGGCCACTTACAACCACCATATCTACCACAGTAACACAGTTTCTGAAATTCGGCCGCTGTTGTGATCGAAAGGTGACTCTGTGCTACTACTACACACAAACGCCAGTTATCTGTGATCTATAGTTTTCGCTGAAAAGTGATACACCATGACACTTTTGTCTTTGGCAGAAGTATGAAATTGCCACAGGTCGATCACTTTCAACCCCCATATCTCCCACACCCCATAGCTACCGACATCTAACAACCATAGTGCACTACATGAGATACGATTCTACTACCAAACACAAACACCAATGCTCTATGCTATGTAGTTGTGGCAGAAAAGTGACATATGCGGAGACAGTCGAAATACGAAAATATCCTTGGTCGGCCACTTACAACCACCATATCTACCACAGTACACAGTTTCTGAAATCGGCCGCTGTTGTGATCGAAAGGTGACTCTGTGCTACTACTACACACAAACACCAGTTATCTGTGATCTATAGTTTTCGCTGAAAAGTGATACACCATGACACTTTTGTCTTTGGCAGAAGTATGAAATTGCCACAGGTCGATCACTTTCAACCCCCATATCTCCCACACCCCCATAGCTACCGACATCTAACAACCATAGTGCACTACATGAGATACGATTCTACTACCAAACACAAACACCAATGCTCTATGCTATGTAGTTGTGGCAGAAAAGTGACATATGCGGAGACAGTCGAAATACGAAAATATCCTTGGTCGGCCACTTACAACCACCATATCTACCACAGTACCACAGTTTCTGAAAATCGGCCGCTGTTGTGATCGAAAGGTGACTCTGTGCTACTACTACACACAAACGCCAGTTATCTGTGATCTATAGTTTTCGCTGAAAAGTGATACACCATGACACTTTTGTCTTTGGCAGAAGTATGAAATTGCCACAGGTCGATCACTTTCAACCCCCATATCTCCCACACCCCCATAGCTACCGACATCTAACAACCATAGTGCACTACATGAGATACGATTCTACTACCAAACACAAACACCAATGCTCTATGCTATGTAGTTGTGGCAGAAAAGTGACATATGCGGAGACAGTCGAAATACGAAAATATCCTTGGTCGGCCACTTACAACCACCATATCTACCACAGTACACAGTTTCTGAAATTCGGCCGCTGTTGTGATCGAAAGGTGACTCTGTGCTACTACTACACACAAACGCCAGTTATCTGTGATCTATAGTTTTCGCTGAAAAGTGATACACCATGACACTTTTGTCTTTGGCAGAAGTATGAAATTGCCACAGGTCGATCACTTTCAACCCCCATATCTCCCACACCCCCATAGCTACCGACATCTAACAACCATAGTGCACTACATGAGATACGATTCTACTACCAAACACAAACACCAATGCTCTATGCTATGTAGTTGTGGCAGAAAAGTGACATATGCGGAGACAGTCGAAATACGAAAATATCCTTGGTCGGCCACTTACAACCACCATATCTACCACAGTACCACAGTTTCTGAAATCGGCCGCTGTTGTGATCGAAAGGTGACTCTGTGCTACTACTACACACAAACACCAGTTATCTGTGATCTATAGTTTTCGCTGAAAAGTGATACACCATGACACTTTTGTCTTTGGCAGAAGTATGAAATTGCCACAGGTCGATCACTTTCAACCCCCATATCTCCCACACCCCCATAGCTACCGACATCTAACAACCATAGTGCACTACATGAGATACGATTCTACTACCAAACACAAACACCAATGCTCTATGCTATGTAGTTGTGGCAGAAAAGTGACATATGCGGAGACAGTCGAAATACGAAAATATCCTTGGTCGGCCACTTACAACCACCATATCTACCACAGTACCACAGTTTCTGAAAAATTCGGCGCCGTGTTGTGATCGAAAGGTGACTCTGTGCTACTACTACACCAAACACGTTAGTGAGATTATAGTTTGCGCTGATAAAGTGAAGATGAACACCATGACACTTTTGTCTTTGGCAGAAGTATGAAATTGCCACAGGTCGACCACTTTCAACCCC
>JARYHS010001684.1:0-58164 GCA_031002005.1 Vandiemenella viatica | reverse complement strand
CCCTACCGATTCGATGATGGAGTCGAATCGCTGTCCCGTAAAAAGAAAGTCGTTTTCGCTGTGATAGTGAGGTGTTGACTGTGCGTAGCCGGGGAAACAGTTCATTGTCATAGTAACTAACACATCATTGTCGAGATGAGTCGGTGAGGTGGCATATGAAAACAGTACCCACTAGTTCTTTTAATATTTAGCGTATCGATTTAGTGGCTCGGTGGTTAAGGGATCTGAATGGAAATCGAAAGGGCCCCTGGTTCGAATCCAGGTCTCGACTCGCCTTCATATTCGGCACAGCTTGCTACTTAATGTGAAGAACGGCAGAACACTTCCGTGTATCGGATTCCATGTTAACCTCTGCGTGCTCCATACCCACTAGGATTATCGGCTCAGTTTAAGGTAGCTACGATAGGGGCGGATTGCACAGCCATTAAAAACCCTGTCAACAGGTCATTAATACCAAAGAGTTTGTACTAATTAGTTCTATTTTGGTAGTCAGGACTAGGCAGGACTAAGAAACCGAGCGTGGTGGTGTAACGGCTAGCGTTCTGGCCTCGCATTCGGGAGGACGGCGGTTCGAATCCCCGTCTGGGCATCCAGATTTGGGTTTTCCATGGTTTCCCAAATCACTCCAGGCAAATGCCGGGATGCTTCCTTAAAAAGGCCATGGCCGAATTCCTTCCCATTCCTTGCCCCCATCCTTCACCTCTCTAAAGACCTCGCTGTTGAGAGACATCAAGCAGATAAAAAAAAATAAAAAAAGTACTAAGAAATTAGTAACTTTAGGATACGAGAAAAAGGAAGAATATCTTGTAATAACTAATTCAATTTTTTTTTCTTATGAATTTACGTCGACGTCAAGGTCATTAGAAAAATGAGAGGATTTGGGACAAGGAATGGGAAGAAATTCGGGCATGGCCATTGATGGAATCACCCCGGCATTCACCTGGAGTGATTTAGGGAATCATGAAAAACCGAGCGGTCAAATTCCATTCGATCATTCAAAAGCAACTATCCAATTCCTTTCAGTTCCTTTTCCCAAGTCCTTTCCCGCCCCTAATTATCTTGACCAGACAAAAAGCACTAAACCCACACACACACACTCTCACAAAACGGACAGAGCGTAACCGTTCACTCACCATACTCAGTTAAGTATCACACTTTTAAAATTGTGTTAGTAAAGCACAAACTGAAAAATTTATAAGTTGATTTATAAAGATTTTTTAGGATGCAAATTTTCTGATCAATAAACTTGAGTTTGTAACCCAGAATGCAAATGGAATTAACCAGTTTACTTCATTGTAATGACACACGTGAAAGTGTTATTTAAAATAAACGGTGACTGAACACATCGCCTAGAGCGGAAAATAGATGACAGGGTTCTGTGGCACGTTGATGGCTTTCGGAGTAGCTTTAAAAGTCGGCGAATTTCTCGGGAAAAAAAGAACAATTCCTTCTGCACGACGTTCTGTCCGTTAGCAAATAGCAACACTAAATTTTTAATCATAAAATCTTCCGGTACAAGCAACCTCTACATTAGCTACGGAAAGTTGAACGTATATTGTTACTGATATGCACACGAATGGCTGAACTAATAATTTTGTGACCTCCTTCGCCAAGGGTAAATGCAGAGTTATGTAGAAAAAAGATATTCATTCAAAAGTTTTTTTAACTGCTTATGGGTTAGTGATTAAAATAAAACACCTGCAATAAAACATAGAAGGCGGAATGCATTTTTCTTTGTTATTGCGATCTTCATGCAGATTAAAAGCTGATAGGACACAGATCTTTTGTATTTGTAGCACTATAAACCTCGTTGATAACATGGTCTCTAAGTCTGTTCTGTTCTCATATGTTACGAAATGTAGCCGATTCGTTTCAAGTGGAAGTTCCTCCACGCTGCTAGTTCAATGCATTGTGTAAACCACCTCCTCGGCGTTCTACTTTTATGTGCCATAAAAGAAAACTAGACAAACCTTTAAGGTAGCCCGCAGAAAGATGCTGGCACTGCAGGTATATGGTATTGAGATTTTTTTTTTGAAAAAAAGGATCGGAAAACGTCTATACGGCCAAACGATAAATCCAGTATTGAAGCTTAGATATTTTCATGTTGTGGGAAATTGGATCGGAACATTGAGCGTTTTCATCTATCCCAAAGCACAGCCTGACAATAACGCAGCTTGTTATTATATTCAGTTTATTTTACGGCTTGGTGCAAAACATTTTTTTTCACTGTAGAGAAGATTTAATTTTAGATCTGTTAGATCTGTAAGCAAATTAATTATATTAGTTAAAATAGATCAGTAAAAAATACGTAATAGTGCATCCATCGTAAACAAGGAAACTGGGTAAGGCGCTTAAATACTCTGGATTTGAAATATATTCGTCTATTCAAGGATTGCTACTTAAAAATTCTTTCAGATCTAAACATTTTATAATTTAAGGAGATTGTGTTTAGGCTATCGTTAACATGGTTTGTTATAATTACTGCCTTCACTTTCGAGTTTTTTTTAATGCTTTTTTTTCTAATTTTTCGGGACCTCTCACACAGTAAGACACTCTACTTTTCCATGATTCTGATCTGTTTTGGGAACAATCAAATTTCACTTGTTCATAACCTAATTAACTGTAATTGATCCTGTGAGGAGGACGTCCATACTTCACAGCTTTATTTGCCAATATAAATGTGAAAACGTTTTCCCCCCACTGCCAAAGAGGAAACCTTATCCACCCTGAAACATGAGAACCACTGTGCGACGCAATTTTGTTGCTCGGAGCTCATGGACAGCTTTGGAAATTGGAGATTACCTTCCCAACACCAAGAAAAACATGATTAATTCATTTAAATTCCTCCTTTTAAAATCAATGAGATTCAGTATAAAGTATTTTCAGCTAACAGTTCAATGATATCTCAAATTGCTACAAATAATTAGAAAATAATTTGGCTCTCTTTATGGAGGCAGTTCAACTATCAAGTTCAAATTTTGCTTCCATACTTCAATTGGTTAAGATAGGTGATCATATCTCCAAACACTTGAAAATATTGTCGTTGAATTTTATTGATGAAACAAAAGTATCGAAAGTGATAACGATTCATTGTGATAGGTACAAAGTCGATACTCCTATTCTAATCAATAGTAATTATAATGTATTGATCCTTCGTGAGTTTGTCGGTCTGTGAAACAGTGTATGATAATATTTTCAAGAGTAACATAGCTAACAATTAATCAAGACTGTGTAATTTTGCAGCTTATCCGAATTCGAATATAAGTGGAATTATAGCTGTTAGTAACATTTACTGCATTACATACATAATTTAAAAATAATAGTTCACCGTACCCATTTTATCTCCGTTAACATATAACGTATTCATGCTCCTTTATCTGCAAAGTAACAGTTTTCCACATCATTGTTCCTGAAATCTCTTCCCTTACATACACTACTTCTCCAATTTATTTTCATTTTTCATTACCTAAATACGCCTTGCATGCTCCCAGACTTCTCATCACCCTCCTCCTCTCTTCCATCGAATGCTAATCCAGTCCATTTTATCATATCAGTTACTGTTTGTATTCTGCGATGATTTCCAGAGACAAATCTAGCGGCGCTCTTTTGCATCCCCTCCACCTTGTGATTTATGAATTAATCATTAATTAAAAGTATTCACCTGACCTCATGTTAGAATTTTCGGTTAATTATTAATCTCCATACTACATGCGCGGTCGAGAGAAGGTGTATAAGGGCCAAAAAACCGTCCAAATCTGGTAGTACGAAGTCGCCAGTAATTGAGAAGTTTATATCTGTCGATTTTCTGCTGAAGAATTTAATTAACTGCCGGGATTTTTTTATTTTTATTTTTTATATCCTGGTACATAATAGCCCAGCACCTAGTTTCTATTCTGGGCCCATATTTCCAATATATTACAAGAGTACATAAGATAAAATTGTAGTTTGCAAATAATAGCTAAATATTGTTCAGGATGCAAAACTAGTTTGTAACACATAAAATTATCAAATTTCACAGAAATTAGTTACATAATTAAATTAACAATGTGTAAGTATATATATTATATGTGTTAGTGTTCTTATTTTTGATATATACATATATACTGTAAATTTATAATTTGAATAACATACGTTCATACACAGATACTACTATATATAATTAAACAAAGAAACATCACATACACAAATCACTTACTGCACTGTTGTCTCACTGTTTCTGACTTACACACTTTTACACATTTACTCCCGGCACAGCCACTTCGGAGTAACTTACCTCCCTCAGGAGATGACTTCTGGAAGTGGAGGTGTCCTCCTTCGACCCATCGGGAGTTTCTTTCTTCGGGAATTATCACTGCTCGGTCGCTGGTCGCTGTCGGTTGAAACGGTTTCTAAGTGCCAAGAACCTTTATTTGGCTGCTTGTGAGGCCAGATTGCAAGCTGCATCAAGAAAGTACCACAATTCCTGGTCACGTAATATGTCAAAAATGCGCCTGCCCTGTAATATTTGCTGATACGGGGTTCTTTGTTCCGCTGTTGAAATACACTCCCATACAACATGTTCCGGAGTGCCCTCGTTTCCGCAATCACAGCTACCATTGTCCACTATTCCTCTTCTTTGCAATTCACTGTTGTAAGGGCCATGACCTGTTATGTAATGTACCAGCCCAGGCGATGGGTGAAGATGCGACATTTTGAGTCTTTCACAGACACTTGGAAACATATCATATGTCCTTCTTCCTGTTGTGCTAACATTCCACCTTTGCTGCCATTCTTCCAATAACAATTTGTTTACTTCTGCAGCTGTTGTTGCTGGTGCTCCCGTGATTCTCTCTACCTGTTCCGGATTCCCTTTCCTGAGCCAGTATAGTGCTCCCCGCTTGCGAACTTCCAAGTCCAGTGGCCACACCCCCAGTGCTACGGTAAGGGCATAAGTTGCTGTTGTTTTATAAGCACCACTCAGCCTGATTAGAATACTTCCCTGTCCTCCTCAGAAGTTTGCTGGGTTTTGCTTTTCTGAGGTGTTTCGCCCAGACGCTGGCTGCATACCCTACAATTGATGTTAAAATTGTATTGTGGTATATTCGAATAACAAGCGGTGGAAGTTGGAAACGCCTTTGCCCCATACTGATTAGTTTATTCATGCTGGGAATGCTACACTTGGCTCAACCTGCCAGGAGTAATTAATATTTAATGGGAGGTTACAACCTTCTGTACTTGATGCCTGAAATGTGGGTCCCGCACTATACCACCATATTCTAGCAGTGGTGGGATCAATATTTTGTTACTCATTTCTCTCACATCTCTGGTAATCCCCTCATCACCCTCTCCAGTAAATCAAGATTTTGAAATTTCTTCCTACCACCTGCCCAATGTGTCCTGCCCGATTGAATTTTCTATGCAATTGCCAATATATTTATTTCATTCTCAGTACTAAATCATGTAGCCTAATAAAAGAATTCTTTTAGGTGATTGCTGACATAACAGTCATCTTTTTTAGCTGTCACAGCCACTCGAGACGTTACAGTATATTTCTTTCTTGATAACATGAAGGCATTAATTTACTCTAGTACTTCTTATTTATTACGGTACGGTGCTGAATTCAAAAGCTGAAGGTCCACATATTAAAATTACCAGTGTTTGGTCTTCCTTGTAAATGACGTAACTATTCTCATTTTTAACCTGTATATGCGGAACACATATTGAAGAGTCTCCTATAAAAGACAATAAAGGATATTTATGCTGTGATGGAATTAAAGAAAGTATGACGTGTTTATTTACTTAGCGCGTTCAGGCAAAGGGGATGGCGGAATTTCACACAATTTCCACTGCATTTGATATAAGCTCAGCTTCCACGCATCCTATGCAGTTATCTTTACCAGATTTATCCATTCCTCTCATCTTAGAGCTTCTAAGGAATCTCTAACTGCTGGGAACACAGTCAAGCATTACTTTTGATATTCATTCTTACTGATGAGACCGACCAGTTCAGAAGCCAATTCTTCATAACTCTCCCACTGTTTAATTTTTTTGCAACTTTGAATGAATCAACAAATTATTCTAGTTGGACATATTTGTAATATTAATATCTTTTAAAGTTCTAGTAGAAAGTTATGCTATAGCATAAAAGATAAGTGAAAACATTGATTTTGTTTAAAAAAAACGCAAGAAGATATTATTCTTGACAAGAAAGCTGCGGAACTCAGTGTTTCTGAAGTAGTTGGAAGCTTTAGTTTCATTTTGTTGTTATTGTTTATTTCGAGAAGCACAGGGCAACCAGTTCGATTAGGAGCTCCATAAAGGGCGTCACTTCTCAGCTATCCATTAATTTAGTGCATCATCAGTGGCTGGTCCGCATTTCACTAATTGTTCACTGAAATTTTATTTCTATTAGTAGCATTTCTTTCATCATCGAGTTGTTTTAATTTTTCGACTCACAATGAAATGAGTGTATACTTTCAGCTAAAATGAATGTAAGATGATTTACGATTTTCACATACACCGAAGGCATGAAAACTGATAGTTATGGTATATCATATTTAATATCTGCAATTATATGTGTTTAAATCATTTTAATAAATATTTCGATTAGTATTAACACGTATTTTAAATCTTACTGTTCTAATTTCTAACAAACACAGTGTAACGATACAATCGATACTTGCCGCTTGGAGAGTATCGTCAGTTAAGTTATAATGGGGAGTGACTACAGAGAAGTGTGCGCGTGAGTTTGTGATGGATTGTGCCATGTGCTAGGGAACTTTAGTTTGTTTTAAAAGGAACATTAGAATGCGCACTAATCGCTTTAGCATCGATGTCATCGGGAGTTTAAGTGTGGTATAAGCTTAAACGAGAACTGTGGACAGTGAAGTGTGTAAGGTGACAAGGTCGCCTTACTATATTTATAATTTTGGTGTTTATAATATTTAAAAAAGATATGTTTTATTTTTTGTATAAAGAGAGTTATGTTGAAGTTATTTTTTGCTGAATAACATAAATAGCACTAAAGGTAAGAACAGAGAGTGAGGACTATCTTTGGAAGAATGGACTAGGTGAATAATCTTTGGACTGCGCAAGATATAGTAAGACAGAAAAAGCACGGTATGGCAGACATGCTTGATTTCTAGCTGTCGGATGTGTATGGAGATAAAAATAGTTCAAGTTGTTTTATGAGCCGTGTGTGTATTTGTGTGTTGTGAAAAAAGGAAAATAAAATAGTGAATTTTCGAGTTAATTATATTACCCTGTCGTGTGTTATTTGTATGTTTGAGTTGCAGGTTTTTGTTTTCTTTGGTGCCGACTTCTACAGCAAAAAATATTTCTGCTTGAAGTAGAGCACTTAAGTCATTTGTGGAAGCTGACAAAAAGCAGCAGAAAGGAGGGAAGCTTACAAGTGGAATACGGTAATAGGAGTGACTGCGGTTATGACTGTACGATCGTGTTCACTATTTAGTCGAACTTGCAATCTTCAGGATCTAGAAGTCCGAATACCAATCAAATAGCCTACGTCTGGTGGTTTACGACGGCGCACAGTGGGCCAGAATCGCAAAAAGCTGGCCAAAATATAAAAAGTTGTTCAATTTGTACCAAAGTTAGTATGTAAAAGTTATCGAAGTTGCTGATTAAGAATATAATATCAAAAAGTGTAAAAAGAAAATGGCGGATCGAAGATGGCGGACAAATATTGCTTAAAGTCGTTTTATTCATATAAAAGTAATTTTCGTGGAATTATCGAGGTTGCTAGAGTTGTTCAATTTGTACGAAAGTTAGTACGTAAAGGTTATCGAAGTTGGTGATTAAGAATATGGTATCAAAAAGTGAAAAAAGAAAATTGCGGATCCAATATGGCGGACAAATATTGATAAAATTTAATTCTTATAAAAGTAATTTTTTGGGATTTATCGAGATTGATGATGAACATTATGACTTCAAATATTAAAAAAAAAAACAAAATGTTGGATCCAAGATGGCGGAAAAAATTGGTAAAAATCTTTTTATTTATATAAAAATTAATATTTAGAGGTTGTTGTAGTTAATGTTTAAAAATATAAGCTCAAAAAATGGAAAGCTCGAAAAAAGTACCAAATAGAGGATAGAAAATAGTATAAAATATTACAAATTTTGTTTTTATTTCAATTACAGTTATTCAGTTAATAAATTGTTTGTTACTATAATTAAAAGTTGTCGTTTTATTCTTCTTTTTTATCTTCATTATTTTCTTCTTCTGCATCTTCAGCTGAATCGTCATCATCTTCAAAGACTGTTTCCTCATCATCTATATCGGAATCTTCATAATCTTCCGGCACAGGAACTAAGAGGACAACGGCTTCTGACGACAAACTCTTCAGTTTATTTGATGATTTGCGTAGAGAAGAAATGTGGAAGTCTGTGGTTGCCAACAATCTCCTGAACACGTCTTACATACTCTTAAGTCCGGAAAACTTTCGAGAAAAACATATGTGATATTGCGTTATCAATTTATTGATTGAGTCTTGAGCATCCTCCGACAGTTCATATTATTATTAATTTATTTAATACTTATTTCTTAACACGTATTTGAAAGTGTTAAAAAGTAACTCCACAAAGTATGTAGAATATTTGTGTTTAAAAAAAATGTACTTTTCAAAATTATTAATGAAAAAATTAACTTAATAATAATAATTTCATTTTAAAAAAAATAACCAAACATTTTTCAAGCATCGCTTAAAACATGGTTCAAAGTCAGAGTTGGTACTAGTAGTTGGATTTGAAGGTTAATTCACTAAGGTAATAATATATACTTGCGGACACAGTGCATAAGAAAGCGGAATATCGTGGAATTCGTAACTTATCTCTATTTTTTTAAGCACATTTTAAAATTTTCTCGTGCATTTTCCGGTATTAAGTTAATTAAAAAAAGATGTGTAATTAATGATTTAATAATGACATAAATGTATTTTAATTAGTACATAATGCCTGGAACACCGTCCATATGTAAAATCTTCGTTTCACTTACACAGAACACAAATATTTATCTTTAACGACAATACTATTTTGTAGCCTGGTCGGCTGGATGCACCGCTAGCAATGAAGTGCCGACTTTGACATGAAATTTAAAGGAGGAAATGAACAATTGATCGTCCAAACAATCGGTATTCAGTAGTTTCAACATTACTGTAGCCAACCTGATAGTCAACAATTCCCATCCAAAAACTTTTTTTTTCCTTTTTGGCCAGGTTTTTAAGATTCTGGCCTACTGTGCGGCGTGTTGTGTGTCATCCTTGTGAACTTTAACGTAATAAATAAGTGATAACTGTGTCCATTAAAGTTTGTTTAATTCATGCAAATGTGGTTCCTTTTGCGTGAATAAATATTTAATTTCGGGTATCTACCCGTGGCGACCGATAAGACCGAATCTGTAATCATTTCAAGGTGACCAGCATGGAATAATATAATGAACTTATAGTGTCGTCCGATACGAATTAAAGTAAATGGACCTTTCCGTTTATACCGTTACAACAGGTATAAACTTCATTATATCACACAGGACACACAAGAAATTTTGTTTCTACTTACTGATACCATATACTGTATATGGAAAGGAAAGTTGGTTGTGAATAAGTGAAAAATTGAAAATGATGTTTAAAATCATGAAAAGCTATTTTAGGAAAATGGAGAAGTAAATTTCATAAAAGTTAAATGATAACGGTAACAAAGTAACGTCACATGTGAAAATACAGCATGACGCGAGAATGGGTACTTTCTCTGCGTTTAATTTCTAACTAGCTTCTAAGGGGGCATTCATTAATTACGTGTGGTGGAACAAGGGGTGGGGGGGGGGGGTGCGGCGAAATCTCAACAAGGGGGGTTGATAGAAATTTCACGTCATCTTTTTAATTCTCTGAAGAACAGCAGAGCTAAAAAAAGCCTAGAAAACACGGCAATCCCAACAATAAAGGGGGGGGGTGTCTAAGCGCCTTGGGAACAAGAGAGATAAAAATAAATCTCCAAAACCAATGAGTCCGTCTGCAAGATCTCATCTCACCTTACCACCTCACCATAAAGGAGGGAAGGGGGGTTCCCACAAGATCTCAGCAAATCTCACCACATCATCGATAGACGCCCCCTAGACCATCAAAAACGACGGATAGAACACAGTATTGTGGGAATTCATCACTTCGCTGCTACTTAAGTAAACAGAACTGTTAACAAATAATGCCTGTAACACTGATTTTGTTATGTTGTAAATATATCAGCTGTGATTTACATCGCGGTACTGTTGGAATTACTTACACGCGGCTAAAATAATATGGCGTCTGTGAAAACAAAGCAAAATAAAAATAAATCTTAGCAACTTATGTTATAATACGTAATATTAGCTTAAATACTGGCCCAGACTGCACAGATATGGATAAATGTGGCACTACTTTCATCTGCATGAAGTAACATGGAGCTCACGACAGCAACTTAGGTTATTAATCATCATCATCCTCAACAGTTTCCAGCCACTGGCCGGGTCTGCTTCATGCACAGGTCTGTCCATTTCCTTCTTTCTTTACACCAGTTCTCTATCACTACCATGTTCCAGTTCTCTCCTCTCTTCCGTACGCATTCTTCCACTCCTTTCATCCATCCATCTCTTGGTCTTCCTCTGGATCGTTTACCATGCATCTTAATTTCGTGCATTTTTTTGGGGGATTCTCTGAACCTCCATTCTCTTTACGTGTCCATACCATCTCAGTCTGGTCCTCTCTACCCTTTCCCGTAGGGGTTCCTCTTTTATGGTGTATCTAATCACTTCATTCCTTATTCTGTCCATTTTAGTAACTCCCATTCTACCTCTTAAAAACTTCATTTCGCTTGTTTGTACTCTGCTGATTTCCCGCTTTTTCATTGTCCATGTTTCAGCAGCTTATGTCAAGATATGCACGTAGTTTGTATGGTACTATGTGCCTATCTTGACGTATGCTGCTTAGGTTATTAAAAAATTAAATTACTCATGCACTCTGCTGTAACGAATGTTATTATGACCCAGTCTAGATTTCAATCTAATCAAAACTTCCGCTAATAGGTATTGCTGTTCGAAGATGAAAACATCTATCGCATGTGAATCAATACATTTAGTTGATCCCATATTTCTTAGCTTACTATATCAGCGACGTCTAAAGGGCGGAGATCAGAACTAAAACAGCTACATCAAACGAATATAAACAAAAATGAACTAAAACTAATATGTGGATTTAAACGAAATAATATTTTTCTTTGTGGCTGGTTTGTAATTCAAAACCTATTGATCCATCGCAGAAATAAATAAGGTAACCTTAGGCTTAACTATGGATAGAAAGCGTAAACATCTCTGGTCATCATCGGCCCGCCGAAGGAAGACATTGCGTGACGTCACTGGGTGACAGGAGCGATACCAAGCTCGCCTTTTATTGGTATTGATGATAACACTTCACGGATTACGAGCGAATGTTGCTTGCGAGACACGACATTCAATGCGCTGTTCATCAGGTGACTGGGACCCTCGCAGTTGTCAGAGAACTGCTGTGAGCAAATTACGCTTCACACCACAAGACCGAGAAACAGTTACTATCAATACTGATTGTTTGAGTACCAGGACTGTAATTTCAGAGTGGCACACATTACTTTTGATTCTTAATTGATGATGAACATATATTAAATAGTTCCTACTCCTTTAGTCTTCAAGTTGAAAAAACTATTTTCTACAGCAAATTACTAACACAATTACAACTTGTTCTTTCATGATGCTACTGGTAATCAGTTCTGCTAAATTCCACTCGTATGTCAAATTTAGGTATGCCCATGGGTGTTCTTCGCTTCATTACGTCCATACACGCCTAACACAAAGCACGTAGCAAATCTGCAATGGTACGTTGCATATTGGCCATCCGTTTATAACCGTAACAAAAGAAGAGCATACAAAATGTTTTAAGAATTCATATTCAGTACAGCAATTGAAGGTCCGAGAAGAATTTTTCTTAGTCTGTCTTTCACCAACGCCCGCCCATCGTGAAACTTCATATTGTGATGAAGATAACTGTGAAGGTAAATGAATAAGAACCTTACTGTTTGGATTAACGTTATTTGGCATTAATAAATTGAAGTCGGAAATTGATCGTTAAAGTGATGAGAGTCAGCTATTGAAAATGAGTCAAACGTAATGGGTATTGGATTAAGAAAATTGGAAAGATACAGAAAAATGTAATTAGATTTATTCGTGGCCACTTTTGAAGAATGAGTATGTCAGCTGATATGTTGAAGTATACATAGCAGAAAATGGTAGTTATGTAGGCAGGCAGAATAATTGGCATGTATATACATAAGTTTGGAATGAGGAAAGAGATAGGAAAAGAAAAGTTCTAAGTAATAGTATTCTTTAAGAGATACCAGCTGTCCCCGCGACTTCGTACGCGTGGAGTTAGAATTTTATTGCTATAATTGACCATAAAAAGATGTAAGTTACGTAAACAGTGTCTCAGAAAACACGTAGTCGGGATAATATAACAGGGAAGCCATCACCATACTATACTACCATTGGACCAATTCGTGCAGAGAACCAATTTCCAACATGTTTAAAAAAAGTAACAGGCTAAGAGTGGGGGGGGGGGGGGGGAGGGTTAACAGTGGTAAACCACCTATCACAGTACTTCCGACTGATATTTGTTTATGGTTTAAAATTATGTCACTTCCTGGGATCATCTTATGTCAATTTTTGCTGTCCTTTGCTAGTATACATAGCCTTTGGGGGTTGGAAATCGGCGAACTAGCTATATATAAACAAAACATAATAGTCAGGCGCAGCGCAGATCCACACCTATTCTATGTAATAACGTGTGTCTGTACATGAACAGATCATACACAAACTGAATACGATGGAAACAAAGCCTTGAGCGTCCGACAGAAACATTACAGAGACTTACAGTCTCTCTGTCTCTCTTCTGTCACCGATCAGTTATTTTCAAAATTTCATAGTAAGTATGTGATATATCCCAAGAAAAGTCCTTCTTAATGATACTTATTTTTCCTTGTCAAATTTCATCAATATCGGTTTAGTTGCTTAGTTGCTAGTGTAACAAACAGACAGAGAGACTACTTTCGCATCTACTATATAATTTCGTAAGGTCATTCACTCACCTCGATAGCTATTGGCTGGAAAATGATGACGTCATGGGCCAGCCTTCGCTCGCAAAACAGCGACCAGAGATACCATTATAAGAAATTCGTGGTTATGTCCACAATTTAATAGCGAAGCAACTACTATAAAATTAATAGCCATAATACAGTCATTAAGTTTGCTTTTCGTAGCGTTTCATAGTTAAAAAACATTGATAAATTTTGCGGCTGAAAATAAAAGTGGATCTGCTTTTCAGTAACATGTTGCTAATGAAAGCAACTTAAAAAAAACTTTTAAAAAATTACTCATGATCTCTGCTGTAACCACGAATGACAATTGTTATTCCGGCTTGGAAAAATTTCAATCTAATTAAAATTTTCACTAATGTTGTTACTTGACCAAAGTTTATGCATTACGGTTTATTTGCTTTTTAGGGATTTTGCTGACCACTTTCGTTAATTACTTTTGTTCATGTGAGTTATTAGGTTATTTTAAGTGTAGATCAGACAACGTGATTCTTTCGAAGCAAACAGGAATTTTTTTAATTTTACAGAGTGAATTTTAAGAGTCAAACACTGAAACACTGGTCAACTTTACATTTGGTCAAATCAAGTCAACCTGTCATAATCTTTCATCCTAGAAACTGGAACTATTGTAGACCCGTGACGATACGCAAATACAGTCACGGGCAGGGGCGATTCCAGGGGGGGGGGGGCTAGGAGGCTCAAGCCCCCCCCCCCAAAAGTATCTAGGTCGACCTCCGACATTGCAATTTTGGAGACTTTTTTTTTTTTTTTTTAGCTCTACGAATTTGAGGCCCGAGAAGACTATAAAGACTGCTGTTTGCCCGTCTGAAGCCCCCCCCCCCCCGCCAAAGCCAAAATCCACTGAAGGCAAGCCCCCCAGCCAAAATCCACTCAAGCCAAGCCCCCCCCCCCAAACCAAAGTCCGCTCAAGCCCCTCCCAAAACAAAATCCTGGATCCGCCCCTGGTCACGGGCTTACACTAGTTTATAATAATAGCGTAGATGTAGATTGTACGAATAATGGCTTTCTTTGTGAAGGTATAGGGCAGGGGTAGCCAACTTGATTAGACCGAAGATCTACTGTTTACTGGCGAAACCCTGTGCGATCTACCACATACATACTTCTTGAAATTTTAAATGAAACAGTATAGTTCAGTACACAATTATGTAGTACTGTATTTTTATTTTATTAAGAAGGAAAACATAAAACCGAAAATTATTCGTAGTAACTACTTTCTTATATTAGTGTGAGTATTGCGTGTGAGTATTGCGTGTGAGCGCCTTCCTCTAGATTAGCAAATCAGGTTTGTAGTTGGAAATTGCCAACCTTAAAGTGTCCAATGTATGAGCGTCTGTCAAGCAAGAACGGTGTTAATTTTTAGTTTGTTTTAAGTAGGAAAATGCTGATTCACATAAATATGTTGAACCAAAATACGAATGCAGTTGTTCAACTTATTTCTTCAGATTTGGATATTTCTCGTTGGAAACCAATGACCAGAAATTATACCTGAGAATGACCTTGCTTTTAGAAATATGTCGCAGCGCAGAGTAATAATTTCGTTTTCAAATATCACGTGGTCCATTTGAAATGTATCTGCAAATTTTTTTTAGCCATTTCATAGATATCACTATGATTAATGGAATCCGGATAACTGATGAATTCCACCTACTTCGTAATTTTTTTGAAATCACTAAAGCGATTTTCGAAGTCTGATACCACTGCCGTGCCACGATCGACTAGACTAATAGCCGCGATCGACCGGTCGATCGTGATCGACCGGTTGGCCACCCCTGGTATAGGGTATATATGATAATACTGACGCGTATGCTGCAGCATGTAGATATTATTTTTCAAGACAGCTGTGGAGTCGTCACCAGATAATGGTCTACGTTCGCCAACTTCGCAATCTGTCTCCAGTACAATCGGGGCTGTTGTACGATATGTCGCTGTCGATCGAGACGCTAATTGCAGTATTGAGTGCAGTACTGAAGTGTTTGTTTGGCGTCCCTGGCTTACCTGAAGCGACGTCCGACTCGATGCGCATGGATTCCGCCCTCAGCCAGGCCGTCACCTCGACGTAGTCCCTGACGAATGTCGGCACGTGGCACCTGAACACGGCTGTGTTGCCGGAGATCACGTACTCGTCATACACCTGCGCCTCGTACGGCTGCTTCGACACCACTGCAAAAAATTAAAAGCAAAATTACGGTCAGTATAATGTTGTTCCAATTGGTGTCAGACTGAAAATCTGGATCAAACAATCAGGAGAACAGAGAATATTAATTTTTTCACAGTTGTTTACGTTTCTCAAGGTCGGGCCACACTAGACCGCACCGCACCGGGCCCGCACCGCACCGTCACTTTTCTTATTGTTGTCGCTTACTCGACTGAAGTGAGTTCAAACGACACCGCGTGTCGGCCGACACTCGGCCGTGTGTTGGTCGTGATTAGTTTGCTTTATTTTTTGACGGTGCGGGCCGGTGTTGGGCTGCTGTCGGGCTGGTCGATATGGAGAAGTGTATAGAAAGAATTCGAAAATTTCTGGTCTTTTACGACTAAATATTATTTTAGCGTTACTGATTGCTTTAGAAAAGTGTCATTTTTTTTTTCAGCCTCACTTCAGGTTCATCAGATGTTCGTAAAATGTTGGTAGAGTCATTGCATGTTCGCATAACCAAATCAAAGCTTTGCCAAAGGTGAAGGTCGATTTTAAAGCCTTTAAAAATAGCATCAGAGACCCGGATTTTGGACCGGGGACCTTCCATACCCAAGTCACACGCCGCAAGCATCTGAATCCAGAAGTACTGAAAAATGCGTATTCAGACATATAAAAGTACATTTGTGTTTTGGGATAGCAAAAATAAATTATATATAAAAAAGTACGTTTATTATGTTTGAATATTTATTATTCGGTACGTCCAGATTTGTCTCTTGACTCAGATGGTAACGGCGTACGATTAGGGTACCGGAAGTCCCTTCTTTAAATCCCTGTCTCAGCTGTAGTTTTTATGCGTCTTAAAATTGACCTCTGGCAGCACTTTGATTTGTTAATGCTAAGATGCTAGGACGCTCCGTTGTTCAAATTTCACTTTAATCTTTGGTCTCCTTTTCAAATTAAGTGAGAAAAATAGAGGGTTACTGCGCAGCTGATAAGAAACTCTGTGACTGGAATTTTTAGATCACATGAAATTATTATTTTACAGAATCTTAGCAGGCTATATTTAAATTAAAATGTGTAATAATCTTGTTCTTTTTGTCCAAAAAAATATTGAGTGAATCGAAAATAATCACAAAACAAAATAAACACGTTAAATGTGAAGTTGACATTTCATTGCGACTACGTAAAGATACACGAGAATCTTTCAATTCAGTATAGCGTGATGATCATTTTTTAAAACTGCGTTGGGATACTATTTTTGTGCATTAGAGATCAGTGAGGTGATAACAGTAGTCAGGCAAAAAATGTATTTTAACATACTTTATTACAGAGGGAGGCGTGGAGGGCTGTCACTGTGCGTGGACCTGCTGTATAGCGGAGAACCTTTGATGATGATTATTATTTTCGTAGTTTATATAGTACGCCTACACAAAATAAGGTACAGTACTTTATAATAATGTACGGGTGGTAGCTGCAGCTACGATTCCCAAATCAGCCTTAAGGTATTTTTTTAAGATTAATTCCATGAAACAACGAAGTGTCTACGTCAAAAAGGAGACTGAAGGCCGCGAAGGAACCCGTCCGTCACACGGCCGTGCTACGGACCAGTGTGGACGCGAGGGGGCCGAGCCGACACACGGCCGAGTGTTGGCGCGGGCTGGGTACGGTCTAGTGTGGCTCGACCTTTATATACGGTATGAAACTTTGTAATGTAACACATGTTTCCTAGGTGGAAGACGTCGGGGTCTGTCTTTTATACAACAAAGGTGGACTGCAAAGTTGCAGGAGACTGAATCGTCGGAAATGTGATAGGTGTTCTGCCGGAAACGCTTGACAATTTGGATCCCTTAAATATCGAAGTCACTTTGGTCCATAGAACGGCATGCAACTGCCTCATATATATGTGTTACGCTCAGAGATCTAAAACGTTCATTGAGTGGAAAAAAAAAAAACGACCGCAACCCGCTCTGGTTTCTTGAAAACGGCCACAAGACGTTATTTGCGTTATGGTACTTACAAAAAAAAAAAAACACCCAGAACGCGCTATGGCTAACTCAAAAACGCGACAGCGCGAAATTCGTGTCGGATTCAGGTCGCACTCTCCACACATGACGACTCACATTTTTCTTTTTTTTAGAGCCTCGTAACGCGACTGGTAAGAAGAATCATATGTATTAAATTCAGCCTGGAATGATTCGACGTAATACGCTTCGTCGGCGTCGAGGTCATTAGAGGTGGGATGGGACTGGGGACAAGGAGCGGGAAGGAATTCGGCCATGATCTTTTTGAAGGAAGAAGTCCGGCATTCGCCTGGAGTGATTTGGGGAAACCATGGAAAACCAAAATTTGGATGCAAGGACGGAGATTCGAACCGGCGTTCTCCCGAATACGAGGCCAGAGCGTTAACCGCTGGCCCACCACGCTCGGTGGTACGGAAGAGAGGAGAGGACTGGAACAAGGTGGTGAAAGAGAGATTGTACATGAAGCAGACCCGGCCAGTGGTTAGAAACTGTTGAGGATGATGATTGCGTTAATGAACTTGCTAGTGATACCGATCCTATGGCGCAGCTATCTTTTGGGGGAACAAGATGGACCATCCTGCAATTATCCACACTAACATTTGGAATAATGTTACATAACATTTGTGGTGAACTGTAGTGTTTAATTATCGACCATAGGAAAACTTCTAAATGTCAGAGAATTAGTAGAGATGCAGTAAGAAATCACAGTCAGGTTACATATTTGAGATTGCACATGGCTGAATATTAGAACGAACAACACAGGTTGAGATTCTTGAAAGACAAAGTAATAGAATTCTAGAAGTAAACTAGTATATCAGGAAGGCGCTTAAAATCAGAAAGTAATATTTCACAAACTTTACGATCTTCATGCAAAAGAAACAGTCAGCTTCTGTGTGAGCAATTATTGTGAAACTCAGATCTTCTTTTGCGTATTTTGGACTGAACTGCGAATGTATGATGTATTGTACTTCAGAATCGGTTGTATACATCGCATACCTTTGCATATATATGTTTTCCAGCAAACCTTACGGTGAATCTGCTAGGACGTCAGTACATTTACGATAGCGGCAAAACATCCCACAGTTACAGCCAGAATTGTTTGCTAATATTCATTAATGAGACGTGAGAGTCGGACGATTAGAAACAGCGTGAGTCACTTAGATACTTCCTCTTTGTGCCCGTAATGGACGCTAGACAACGTTCTGCCTGTAATCAACTCAACGATTGGGAGGTATAATTTGAGTTTGGCCAGTCGCGAAAAAATTGCAACACCGGAGACATAAGAAAACAACGAAATTTTTTCCATAGATTACAAACATTACACTAAACGATTCGAATTACCGAACTGTACATTCAATCTCACCGTGTGGTGTTAGGAAGCCACGACATTCTGTAATAAGAGCCTCTAAACGTCGCGAAATTCAAAGAGAGCTGCTGCTGAATAACACAGTACCACACTGCAGGAAAATCATTACGAACAAGTTGCCTAGCGACCATATCCCAGACTGGTTCGATGGGCAACCTGTCAAATGATCGTTCAGGGCAGGACAGCAGCGGTACCCCTCGTTCTTCCAAGAAGGCTTACACATTCCTCGTCACATGTGGCCGGGCACTGTCATGCTGAAGTATGGTTATATGAGATGCCTGCAGGAGGGGCTCTAGAACCTACAACCTGAAGAGTCTATAATCAGACAGTCTTGTCAAAACACATCTTTTCGAAGGCTAGTTCCGTTGTCTTTATCAGACGAAGTAGAAATCCCAAAATCCGTACATGAAGATGATGCTAGAGCATCTAGTGTGCTGCTACTTTCCCTGATAAAGGAAGCTGAACCAACTGTAGAAACGTTATGTTTAGACGTAAGTACTAGGCTCAACTACTGTATAGACGCCGAGAAAGGCTCCATTTTATACACTCACGGACGCACGAAAAACCACACATCAATAATAGGGGATAAATGGAATTAGAGGCATCCCAGATAGTGAAACTGATTAATTTAGCGATCATTATTTTATTTATGACTACTATGTCCGCTAAGCAAAAAAGAAACAACTAATGGTTCTTGTACCGCAAGGAATGTTTAGTGTCTTTTGTTTACCGACTTATTCTACTCGAAAATAAAATTTTCTGCATACTTTAGCCAAAGATATCGCTATAACGGGAAACATTTCGATAAAGACTATTACGTATTTGTTGTCAATCCCGGTATATTTTAAGAAATGTAGAGTGATTAATTTTAGTGTTCCATTCAACATTTGCGAAACACCCAAAAGACAGACGAAGCTGCTTCGAAGAGTAGAGAGCCGGATGAAAGAACGTAATACCTTAATTTGACAAGGGAACCTCAATTAGATGCTTTGTTAGGGTTCCTTATATCCGGTGAAATTTATATGATCAAGCGCTATACCACAACTCTCATTGTCAACCGATAATATTTCTTATGGCTCCTGAACCCATGACACCTGATTGTTGTTTGCCTCTGCTCTCTTCTGATGTCAGTATCAACAAAAATATAGTGGATGGAGTAGTGTCCGTTGATTAACTCGCTGAATAGCTCATGAGACGCCATTGACGCTAACTGTTTGAAATAAACAAACCATGCCCTATGAAGATATTTCCATGCGTCATTAACGATATAACAGTCCTTTAAATAATTCTAATGCCGAAGTCTTGGTAGGCAGTACCTCTTCCAATGTCACAATACTGGCCTCGGTTCCTGCTATTAGATGACCGTTACATTTTAATTTTGGTACACACCACATGTTTAGTCTCATTTCAAAATGATGCACGATACTGAAACCAATTTACTTTGTATCGGCTGTGTTACAAGTTGAATACAAAGAACAAGCAACATATTCTCTTCGCGAGGTCTGTTAGTCGGGCTGCTGACGTGGCAGTGACGACTGTGACGTGTTTGAAATTCCAACCGAAGTCATTTTCGTCCCCTGAGAGAAAAGCGAGATTGCACACGGGGACCCATCACAGCACAGGGAATGAATGAAGTGTCACTGGTGTCAACCGTGCAGTAACAGGTCTGGGCGAGCTTTAATTTGTTGTGTCTGCAGGCAGAGGACGATGAGTTCTCTATTCCAGTCACAGACACGTGAGAAGCATAAGTGACTGCAGGAATGTTATATCTTTGATTAGTTTTCTGGTGATCACTCTTAAGGTATTAATCGTTGGTGTCAATTATTTAATCTTTAGTGGGGGGCGAATAAGCTGTGGATGGGGGGATGGGGGAGAGGATTCAGCGGGATTGTTTGGGGCTAGAGGGCGTGGCCACTGGAGATTCTTATCTCCTACTATATTTTCGTTAGAGCCGATGCTTTATTAAGAACACCGCGAAGAAAAGGCAGTCTTATATCTGGATTAAGGTTGTACTTGCAGATGAGAAACCACGATCTCACACAATACGGCGATGGCTCAGAGCAATTTTTTTTGTATGTGATGTGAGGTTCCCAGGCACGCCAGTGAGTGTCGCAAGGCGAAAGCTATGGGCAGTAAAACTAACAGGTCATCAGGAAACGGACTCTAAACCAAAATCAGCTGCAACGATCACTAACCATGAGCTGCTTCAAGCGATATCGACATTACACATCTTACTAATTCCCCCTCTAATAATGTGCCCACTAGCACACTTTTGGCTAGTTAAAGCTTTTCTTTAATTTTTTATTTTAATCTTTTATTTAGTTTCATTTTTAATAGTAATTAGGATATGATGAATAATTATCGTTGTGAAAACTATTGTGTGTTACAAACATACCAATTTAGAAACTAAACTTACAACTGCTCTTTGAAAGAATATATATATATATATATATATATATATATACCGGGAAGTCGTTGTACGAACGTTAAGGTTTTAAGAACTATAAGAGTACTTGAATTTCCCCCGCAGCTTCGCAGTAGTAAAAAAAAAAAAAAAAAAAAAAAAAAAAAAAAAAAAAAAAAAAAAAAAAAAAAAAAAAAAATCCCAAGTTTCTTATGTGATGCCCACATAAGATACATGAGTACCATTTACTAATGTCATTACTATTGCTCGCAGCTGAATTTAGTTTTTAATTATTTAAATTAGCTTGACGATTACTTTGTTAATGCACCGAGATGGGAGGAGGCCAATATTGGCCTCCTACCTATCATTCGGGAGGACCGGGGTTAAACTCGGTTCGGCCATCCTGTCTAAGGTTTTCCGTGGTTTCCCTCAGACACTTAGGCGAATGCTGGATGGTTCCCTACAAGGCCACGGCCGACCTTCCATCCCCCTTCCCTCCCCGTAGTAGTAGATTGGCTGAAAAGAGTCCCCTATGACTCTCCAGCAGCCCGCCTCCCAGCCTTCTGCTGGGAGGAATGAAATGTAAAAAAAAAAAAAAAAAAAAAAAAAAAAAAACTTTGTTAATGATTAGTAAACTGTGTGTGAGTTGATTGTGATCGTATTAGTATCGTGAGATTTTTGTGAGTGTGATTATTGGTGATGACTTTTGAAAATAATTGACTACGTGTGTGCATTTTTGAGTGAATGTGTGATTGTTAAATATAGGTATTGTTTACAAAAGTGACAAGAAATCACCTGTGTGTCGAAGTTGAATAACTGATTCGCGACTGCAGGCAGCGAATTAAGCTCGGCCACCCATCAGTTAGTGCCCAGAGGGATCGCACGGATGGGTGACGAGGAAAGGCCGCTCTGCACTTCAGCGCCATGCACGTCGAGTGCCTCATTGAACTCGTCTTTGCCAGCGGACGTTGTGACAAGTGCAACGAATCAGCAAATGGATAAGGATATCGAAATGGATGAAGATGTTATGCCAGCCGCTGTGTTCAACATTCAGCGTATACATGGTGACGTGTATGCGGTGAGCAAAGATTTAAACCCAAGAAAGCGTTCCACTACTCCACCAGAGAGGACCAACAATAAACAGCCGCGCGCCGTCAACTACAGGAAGGAGGAGACGCGTAAATCTACTGGAGTCAGCCTGGCAGTGACGAAACTTGGTTCAGCCAAGAAACCAAAGAATTCCAAGGTACAAAAGAAGAAGACTATCGAAGCCGCTGACAATACTGCAGCCTCGGTCTCCGGGCGGAATGGAGTCAAAGGACGTCGTTCTCGCACCCAGAATTGGCAGCCAGACCAGGAAGGTTTCATAATGCCGAAGAAGACAGCAAAGCCCCCACCTTCATTGGACCCAGCGGCGATGGAAGTAGAAAATCGTTTCACTGCCTTGACTGTTGACGACACGCCGCGAAAGGAGACGAGATGCGACTCCATTCCACCTATAGTAGTGGAATTCGCAGAAAACTACAAGACCCTTCATGATCGGGTGGCAGATGTCATCAAGAGTCCATTCGCTGCGAAAACCGCAGGTGGCGACAAAATCAAATTCAGCATGACTACTACCGAAGACTTTGTGGCCGTCACTTCTCTCCTTCAACAGTGCAATATCCCGTACTACACTTTTCCGACCGGAGCGGTGAAACTGTTGAAGGTGGTGTTTCGTGGCATTCCCAGGACTCTGCCAACAGAGACATTGAAAGAAGAGCTGACAGAAATGGGCTACGAAGTGAGGTCTGTTGCTCAACTTCGTCGCCCCGGCAGTAACGATGTAATGCCGCTTTTCCTAGTAGTATTACCAGACCTGCCCTTAAATCGCACAATATTTGAGGTTGACAAGCTGTGCCACCTCAGAGTATCGACAGAGAAACTGCGATCGTCGGCTGGACCGCAGCAATGTTTCAATTGTCAGTTGTTTGGCCATGTGGCACGCCATTGCAAAATGCGCCCGGTGTGCGTCAAGTGTGCAGGGCAACACGACGCAAAAGACTGCAACACGCAGAAGGGCCGTGACCCACCAATCTGTGGAAACTGCCACGGCAACCACGTTGCCAGTTGGAAAGGCTGTCCAGCCTATAAGCGAGCCCGCGATCGTCAAAGAGGAGTGGGGACAGAGGCTCCTCAGAGGCATCTACAACAGCAGTCAAACCAACAACAAATGTCGGAGATCAGTGAAATATCAAAATCAACGAAACCGAATCCACAGAAATTGAAGAAAACGAAGAAGCAGAAGGGCAAGAAACTGGCATCATCCAAAGTGCAATCAGACTTATCCTTCGCTGAAGTAACCAAAGATGTGATTCATGTTTCTCCCCCCAAACAGCCACAGCACCAAGACACTTCGACTCAGCCGGTGAAGCAAGGCCCAGTTGCAAAGTCCGAGCAACCGATGGCGTTGCAGACTGTACCACCAAAGCGTCAGAAAAGACAAGGTCTACCACACCAGCATCCAGATGAAGCAGCAGAGACGAACGGGACAAACCTCGGGAGACTAGTCAATATGCTTGAGAATATACTTAGCATGATGGTCAGCCTCCTAACGCGGCTCGATAGAATGTCTTCGGACATCACCGCCGCAGTGACGTCGGCGCTTGCCAACACCTCCATAACCCAGCAACGCAACCATGAATAGGAGGCCTCACATTCATAGCCTCACTTTCTGTGTGTGGAATGCTAACGGCATTCATGGACAATTACTTGAGTTTAGACAATTTTTGCGGGAAGAAGATGTGGACATTTGCCTCGTCAGCGAGTCCCACTTGAAACCTTGCCTACGGGCGGCAGCACCAAACTACTGCTGCTACCGGAAAGACCGACTGACGGCCGGTGGGGGTGTTGCGCTGTACATTAAACGCGGTATTCCTCACTGTGAAGTCCCTCTTCCTCCTCTTCAGCAGGTAGAGGCTGTCGCTGTTCAGGTGAAAACATCCTCAGGCGCTATCACCGTCGTCGCAGCCTACCGACCACCACGCAGAGTGCTTGAAGAAGCAGACATCGCCGCCCTTATCACACTTCCTGGTAAAATCCTGATTGGTGGAGATATGAATGCAAAGCACCAGGATTGGCATAGCAGAACTGCCAATCCGGCTGGTAACCTCTTAAGACGCCTGGCCCACTGCCACAACCTATGTGTATGGGCACCTGAAGAACCAACGCATCATCCTGCAAATGGAAACCGGCCTGATGTTCTTGATATTGTTATAACAAAGGGAATCACAGGTTTTGTTTCGGCAACAACCCTTAACAGACTATCTTCGGACCACTCTCCTGTGCTACTTGAGGTCGACGTTGGGGAGTTGCATCCAAACAATCACCCAATTCCTGATTACAAGCGGACCGACTGGGACCGGTTTAGGGAAGTCGTAGCGACTAAACTGGAAAGCGGTACAGTGGAAGGAAATGTTGAGGAGGCTCTGAGATTCTTCACCAACACCGTAAATGAAGCTACAAAAGTCGCCACACCACTGGTTCATACACGCATAGAACGTTCCTGCCAGCTTCCACCGCACCTCATTGCGCAGATCAGAAACAAAAATCGGATCGCCAAGGAGTGGAAACTAACGAGGAACCGTGCCACTCGCCGCCTCCTCAATCAACTGCAGCGAGAGCTGAAGGCAGCGTTGGTAGAACACAGAAATCGTGAGTGGTCCGCACGTGTTGCAATGCTGCGACCAAACGATGGCAGCATGTGGAACGAAACTAGGCGACTCACCCGCCGGAGGAAGCCAATACCACCACTCCACGGCGAACGTGGTCTTGTATTTCTACCGGAAGACAAGGCTAACGCGCTCGCTGACAGTTTTGAGAAAAATTTCCAGCCTGTCGATGACGACGTTGACGACCGCCACATTGTAGCAGTACGTCGCCGACTGCGACGGTACATGTCAGCCAATGATGACCATGACATCATTGCGATTGAGCCGCAGGAGGTAGCTAGCTACATCGCCGGGTTGTATCCGCGAAAGGCACCTGGGCATGACCAAGTGGACAATCGAGCACTCAGAAATCTACCACCAGAAGCCATCAACTACTTGACGCGGCTCTTCAATACCATCCTGCGACATCAGACTTTCCCGAGAGCATGGAAGCATGCCATCGTGGTCGGTATTCATAAGGCTGGGAAAGATCCAATCTTTCCCCAGCATTACCGGCCAATCAGCCTGCTACCCGCGCTCAGCAAAGTGTTCGAGCGAATTCTGCTGAAGCGTATTGACACCTACATCCAGGCTGCAGGCGTCATACCCGATCATCAATTTGGGTTCCGTAGAGGGCACTCCACAACGCAGCAGATGATGCGTGTTATAGAGGCAGCAACAAGGGCCTTCAACGAGAGAAGCTATTGTGGTTTGGTGTTGCTCGATGTCGCCCGTGCATTCGACTCAGTGTGGCATACGGGTCTGCTCTGCAAGTTGTACGAATGGGGCTTGCCTGGACCCTACGTAAAATTGATCCGCAGCTATCTGTCAAGGCGCACATTCTGCGTCAGGGTTGGTGATGCCATGTCAACACGACGGCGCATTCGTGCAGGTGTACCACAGGGTTCAGTGCTGGGACCAGTTCTTTATAACCTGTACACAGCCGACATTCCAGCACCTGTGAATGTGAAAACAGCCACGTACGCCGACGATACGGCATTCTTAACATCCAGCCGTAGCAGAGCCATCGCGACGAGACGATTGCAGGAAGCTCTTCAGCAGACGATAGCCTGGGCGAAAAGGTGGCGGATAAGTATAAACCCTGTCAAAACGCAAGCGATTATGCTGACGCGACGCCTAGGACGCCGTGGTGAGCAACTACCTCACCCGCAACTTCAGCTCAGAGGTAAAACCATTCCCTGGGCACCAACTGCTCGTTACCTTGGTGTAACACTTGACTGTAAGCTGACATGGCGAGCTCACATCAAGGACATCAGGCAAAGGGTAAGTGCTCGGCTCCATTCTCTTTACCCTATACTTAACCGGGAAAGTTCGTTGGTACCTCACCTAGTAGTTGCCATTTATTGCTCCTTGATTAGGCCGGTAATTGAATATGCTTGCCCCGTCTGGGGGTACGCTGCTAATTGCCACCTGAGAAAGTTGCAGGTGCTGCAAAACAGAACACTGAAGCGGGCACTACATCTGCCCAACCGTTTCCCCACCGTCGCAGTCCATGAGGCGTCGGGAACAGAGAAGCTCATTGACAGGTTCCGGCAACATGCCTATAAATTCTACAGAGCAGCACATCACTCTGCCAATCCACTGGTCAGTTGTCTCGGCGAATATGAAACTGCCGCTGACAAACATAGCAGGCCATTGGTGCTGACGGAGCGCTAAGGACCAACTAATAATACGCCACCAAGACGACCAATCAGAAGTGAAGAGAAGACCACTCAAGAGAAGACTGAGGGAGGAAATGTCTCAGGACAACAACCCCCAACCGACCAGCTTTAATGCTGAGACTGGCGAAGATGTGATTAGTAAACTTACTTCCTCTCCTATCAAAGAATTAATCGGTGTACTTTGATGAGGTGTGATTTTCGTGTCTGCTTATTTATTTTATGAATTAATAAATTTATTCCGTCAATGGTTAAGGTAGCGTTTAGTCTAAATACATACCCCAGTTATACACTAAGATTTCAAACTGTGAAACTCCATTCAAATCGGTTCAGCTGGTTAGAGATTTATCATACTTAGTAATTGAACTATATAAAGAGACTCGGAAAAGTAACTCCACTTTTTAACATCTCCAATGAAGATCTCTTAATTAAGCCAGAAATGGTACATTGTTATCCTTCGTTATAATTACGTTTACCAAATACTAGAACTGTTGACATTTTTAAAAATAACTGATTTTAGCAAGGTAATTCTACTAAAGGTAGCGAAACGAGCGGCGATTGGCTGTTGAAAATGACGTCACTGTAGGAGCGCACACAAGCAAATGATGCAAGCGGCAAATGAGCGAAGCGTGCTGATGTTAAAAATTACGCATTTTACGGATGTCAAAGAAATTAATTCAACGAAATTTTTAAAGTATTTGATAGTAAGATTCACATACCTTCTTGTGTTAATTTTTCTCCGTATTTGGAACGGACGTTGGGAGGAACTGACAAGATTTCTTCCTATGTGCCGCGGCAACCATTTGCATTTTCAGTTTTGCGTTCATGTAGCGTAAACGAATAAACATTCTTGTCCTTATATAGATTTTTATCACTTCCATTGGTACCTCTGGATATTTGTCAATTGTGTTGGCACAAATTGTTTTAACAATCTTGTTTTCTTTCGACATAATATCACAACCATTCACATACATAAAAAACAGTTCAAATTGTGACACTTTATTTAACCAGCCATCTGATGACACAATAAGTCTTCTCTGAGATAGTGCTTCCATACGGCCTTCAGATTTTGATGCCGATGCAGACAGACACATTAGCGATGTAAGTGTTCCCATGGTAGCATCGAATTGTCTTCCGCGGTGAGCGATATAACCAACAAGATAACGAAGTCAGTCCTTTCTGTAAATGAAGAGTGATCGGTATCGAATGAAATATTAACATCTTGAAAGTCGGAACCAGTGGTTCAGAAATATCAGGTAACATCCCTGTAGAAGCTGAGATGTCAAAACAAGCTGACTTTCATCCATCACTACGGAAGTTTCACTTGAGAGGAAAACATCAGTTGCATTTTTCCCAACAGTAGTAGCCGTAGCCGATGTTTCACATCTGTTGGTGGGGGTTTCATATGAAAAATTCTCTAAACAATCTTGATTCAGACGAGTTGTCAAAATGTGTTTTACTTTTAAACTCTGGAGATCGGAGTATAGAACAAACACAGATTGAATGCCGCTGTCATCTAAACGTCGTAGTATGTGGGCTGTTTCCAGCCTCTCAAAAGACCACGGATCATAGCAAACTGTACATTACTATGTTGCCCTATAATACGATCTTCTCTTTGATCGTAAACAATGCTGCTATCCACATTCATTTCGTCAAATGACAAGACACACACACACACACACACACACACATACACACACACACACATACACACACACGTTCAGCAACATATCTCTTTATACCGACGATATACACCCCGCCTCCCCCCACAGGGGGTCTGGGCGTTTTCGCGGAGTGACCTGGGTACGGGATTGGCGCTTTAGGGGCCCCGAGCTAATGTGGGAGCGAGGAGCAGTCGTTTGAGGTGTCGGAGTGCACGCTACTCTAGTATCCGAGACTAGCTCCCGGCAGATCGCGCGGCGCCTTCCCGTAAAGCAATCAGAAGACTACCTCATCCCAGGACAACCTGGGTAACGGGCGTCGGCCCATTGCACGTAGATCCAGTGACCCCTGCGGTGACTCTTCAAACGCTGCAAGGGAAGCCTTGCTAACAAGCGGACAAAAGGCCTTCGGACTAATTGTGGTGGATACGGGGTGGCGACCCAAAGTCCATGGGGAGGGTATTCCGCGGTAGGCAGTCATTTGAAGTGTCGGGACCTGGCCGTGCCCAAGTCCTAGTATCCGAACACTAGCCCCGGCAGACCGCACGGCGGATATATGTAAAACAGTTGGCTGACTATCCAATCCCAGGAAAACTTGGACAACGGGCGTCGGCCTTCTGTCTTAGATGTGCAGTAAGGATTTCGTGAAGGTTTCCCCGACGGCAACTCTTCCAACGCTGCGAAGGTATCTTTGTTAACAAGAGTACCAAGGAGACGTCGGTCGCCATGAGTTTCTTGGGTCGAGAGAGCACTCCAAAGGGTCTCGGCCTTCCTTAGGGCGTGGATACGGGGCTGGCGACCCCGGGTTCCCGAGCTCAGCGTGGAGACTGCACCAAGTAATTGGTGAGGAAGTATCGTGTCAGCAACGCTGTTGGTGTCTGGAGGATGGTACCGGAAGTCCCCCCTTCCCAGGTAAACTGGGCGGTGACAGACAAGAATGCGATGCACCCTGCCGCCGGGAATGCACACTGTGCCGATGCCTCAATTATTCCGACCATATGCCGGACGGGGTTCAAGGAGATGAGTGTATGCTCTGCAGAACGGCTTCACTCTAAACGGTACCGGTTAGCCGGCATCAGTCGCTAGTTGGTGGGATATCATTACTGTTCTCGGGTGTGGCTACTGCTGAGGTAGATCCTGGTCTATGGAAGACGTGGGTCAGAGTGGGGTGGAGTGGTGCAAGCCTCCAACCAGTAGCACTCATTGCCAACGCCCGGGCCGTAAGACCAAAGGATCACGGCAGTAGGACCCGTGGTGCAGGGAGGTGACGTGACCCTGATGGGAGGCGACGGACGGTACCAGTAAGCTCGCGTGATCTGGCAACGGCCGTGGTCGTCTCTAGATTGTATAGATTGACCCTCGCTGGGACCGGTGATCAGGAATCAAGGAATCTTTGGCACCCCTTGCCGCCGGTATTGAGCCTATTTGCTGTCAAAATAGGTCCATGTGGGGACTGGTGGTGCAAGAGTCCGAACAACTGACCCAGGTGGGGCACGACACCATTGGAGCGCTTCGCCGCGGTGTGTAGTACGACGGTTCTCTGCGAAGCTTGGACAAGTGTGTGGGACGCAGAATTGCTGATGGTTGGTGTGTGGAGAAACACACTAGGAGCTTGCCCCATAGTGCGTGGCCCTGTGGCCGACTTTGCGCTGCTGGCCGGCTGCTGGGAGGCGTGCGCGAAGGGCAATCCCGCGTTATGGCTCGGTTGCTAGGTAGCCCCTGCGGGGGCGGGTGGGGCCGGGCGCACGTGGGTATAACAGAGAGGCTTAAGCTATACGGCCAGGATTTGGAAGGGTCTTCGGTGCTGGTTCCACGTGCCTCCCCGTGGGTACCCTTCATGGGTGGCGAAACGCTTTCCCCGCTGCGAATAGCGGGTAGTTCGGAATACCTTCGTTTCTGAGGTTGTGGCACTGTTTGGTGGTTGGTATTTTGGGGTCAATGACTGTAAAGTCGGGTGTGCCCGTTGACCAGACCCAATATTCCCAGGAACTCCGTGTACCGACGATATAGTAGCACTAGTTGGTTTGTTGTGTTCAGTTTACTGTCTTCATAAATTGGTTAGCGGTATAGCGAAACTGAATGTGGAATAGTGTCGTGCAAACGCTGTCTAGGCTCGTTCGGTTTGTTTCTGCCAGCGCGAACTATGCTGGCCAAATGCCGAAAATACGGTACAGAGTACTGAGCCTGGACGTAAGCTCGGGCCTGTTATTCACGTGCTGTGAGATGACGAAGCCACGCTGATACTCGAACCATAGCCACGTTGTTTCTGTCGTCGTTTAAAATAAGGGACAGAACGTTAGGTAGGGCAACGTATGCCCTTAAACTTCAAAATATCACACAGTCAGTTAAAATGTGGCGCACAGCCAGAGGTAGGCCACTGGCATTACATTCCGGAGGGTCCTCTCCGCTGTGAAGGAAACCATGACTCAGAGGACAGTGCCCTATATGGAGGCGAGTAAGGAGAACCTCGTCCCTTCTCGTCCGCTGGAAGGAGCTGCTCCACGGCTGAACGATCGGTTTGACCAACCGGAGTTTATTACGCTCGACTTCCCGTCACTGCCTCTGCCATACCTCAAAAACAATTCTCTTCGCCGCCGAGACAAGGTCTGACTTTGGGACCGGAGAAAAGTCAATTCAATTGTGGGTTTCCTTATAGAGGTTTGTACCGTTCTCGCGATCCGAGCTATAAAACCAAGATCCCCGTTCTCCTTATCACACAACTTTCCACCGCCACGTTACCCGGGCCTTTCATTTTTACCGACTTGGGGATGGATAGAGGCGCGCCATCCGTGCCAGAGCAGGCGGGACCCTTCCCACGGCCCTCTCCTTCGGTAGCTGGCCCGCAAATGTGTGGATCGTGAGAAGCCAGCTTAAGTCAGGGCATCGCCTCTTCGGCCCTGAAATCGGGTCGTCTAAAGTAAGCTCCTGGACACTTTTTTGTAGAGAGACCAGGCAGGGAGACCGGGTTGGAATACCACCCGATGTAGCGGGGAAAGGTGAGGGTAAGTTGGGCCCCCACCACTCTGCCCTGAAAACTGACCGTGTAAAGCTTCACCCGGTTGTGCTCACACATCCAAGCGTGACAATAAATCTTTCCTCTGAGGGCAGTGCTTTACGCATCACGGTATCTTTCTATTCTGTGAAGGCTTTACTAAATTCAATAGATTCACAAAAACTTTGGGTGTCATCCGCAAGAAATTCCGGAAATCCTCACCACCCGACACATCCAAGAGTCTAATTTCACCGATCGTATACCTTTGTAAATATAACCGCTTAGCCCGCGTCTTCTTCTTTTCCCTAGCCCTTTCACACAATATCAAAGCAATCAGAATTTGTGGTCTTGAGAAAAATATTAGAACATTAAAAAAAGTTTAACTAACTAATTTTATTAAATGGAACATACAAATTTCAGAATATGATAGATATACGCGTAGTGGTAGGCTGTTTGTGCGGTACTTACGAGATCGGGCCGTCCGACGGGTCGTCTAAATACAACACTCTGTCAATGGGAGGAAAGTGAGATCGGGAACGGGACAGGGACCAGATGATCGGGAACGGGTCAGACACTAAATTATCTAGGGAGACATCATCCCTAGAGTGTGGGGAAGTTCTTGCAGGTGTGCCCGCATCTCCTTCCATGTCAATATTTGGTTGTCCTTGCTATGTGTGGCATTTTCGGGCGTGTCGGTCCCGATTGGTTGGCATAATTCGTTATGACTTCTGTCAGTAACGTGGTTTGCTGTTGACGTAGCTGCATGATGACACTTAAACTAAAGCAATCGATGTGGATGCAGTCCGCCTGTTGGCGATGATGGTGAGTGGAGGACTGCTTTTCCGTCGCGATTCGCTCTGGGCCAGACTCTGGTGGCCATCGACCAATGTTGCCGCCGCTGATGATCTCCCCAGCGTAGGACTACTTCTGAGGCCCTGTCTACTTACTTCTTTGCCGGGTGACCCTGCTATCGGTGCGGCTGGTTGCGGGCTGGAGCACAGCGCCCATCTGTTGTCGACTGCATACAGCGGTGTGGTGGCGAGTGGTCTCTGCCGGGGTGGTCCTGTTGTGTTGTCTGCTTGTAGCGGGCTGCACATAGAGCCCTCTTTGCTGCTGCAGACTCTTGGTGCAGCGTTGTTGGTTCCATGAATTGCATCCACGGTAAGAAGCAGCGTGCTTAAGCCCGCATTTGCAGCAGACAGGATCTTTCACAGTCAGCGTTTCCATGAGCGCCTCCGCAGCGAACGCACCTTGCTGGTTCAGTGCAATCCGTGACGTAATGCCAGAAATTCTGGCATTTGAAGCACTGGAACAGCTTGCGTGAGGGTGGTTTTATTGCAGTTTGCTGCCAAGGATCGTTAGTTTTCTCTCCGCCGATGTTATGAGTATCTTCGGTCTGCTGCGAAGGGGAGGTGATTTTCTCCTTAGCTGCAGTCTGAGTCTGCTGGGTAATAAGGCAGCTTTCTTTGCGGTCTGCTGTGTAGAGGTGTTGGTTTCGTCTCCGCCAGGAAGTATCATGTTATGCTTGATACTGAAGCCCTGCATTATCTTGATGGCTTCCGAGAGGTTGCTGCGATGCCCAGCGGAATCTTCAGTCCTTGAGGTGCCGGCCAGCAGAAGACAGGCAGCTTCATATGGCGCTGCAGGTAGGCTTGTAGCCTGTAGTACCGATAGGGTTAATGGGCGAGGATGGGCTGAACTGGGCCCTCTTCAAGCGAAGTGATGTTAGCTGGATTTCTAATCGGCGGGAACCTGAAGTTGCGACCAATCGCCGGATCAAAGCAGAAAGTTATAAATCTTCTTTTCGTCAAGTCGACATATTTCTCCCAGTCAAAGTAGCTGGCTAGCGGGGTTGGGAACACGAGTGCCTCCGGCCACGCAACGAACCCTTCTGGGAGAATCTTCTCGGCGAGGTGGCTGTGGTCGCGGCTTGATAGCACCAGCTCGAAGCTAATCACTGGACCTCCCAGCTAAACTGAAGGTCGTTTAGAAGAACGATGATGATAAGTTTCCAATTCTTCGGGTTGGGCGCCGTCTCCATACATTCATGGACCAATCTGCTGGCTTAATGGCTTCCACCACACGTTCAGAAGCACCGTGTGGAAGGAAGGAGGCTTCTGCATAGAAACCATCGTCTAAAGGGCCCATAAATCCGACCAGTAGTTTTTAAGTTGATTCGAGTTCGTCGGAACGGAGAGAATCATGGTCAACGAAATGTAAATTGTTTCCCGCAGTAGAAAATCCATACCATAGAATATAAATACAACCTAGTATCATCATACTTAATTTTGGTACGTAAGTAGTACAACGTTGATCTTCAGTTTTGATTTCGCAATGAGCATTACATTTGTTTTTCATAAATATGTCACTTGCTCTCGGTGCCAAGGCCATAATCGCAACAATACTATTGTTTATTAATTTTATGGTTTATCCACTAAGTAGCTCATGGAACCATTAATTTGCATTGTTCTTAACTCTTCTTGTTCTTCCTAAAACATCATCATCCTTTCGCAATGGGATTAACCTCCCTCTTGTGTCTACACATTTCCAAATTTCATATTTCTTACTGTTGGTATCTTATGTGCAAACTTATGTGAAACGATATATCCTCCTTGTAGATGTCAGTGTGTGTAAGTTGACTTCAGCGTGGTCTTTTTGGGTTTCTACAAACCAGCGTGCTCTGGTTCTACGTAGGGATGGGTATTTAAAAAAATATATCGATAAATATCGAAACGATATTTACAAACACTATCGATATATACCCTGGAAAAAATATCGATATTTCGATATTTTTGGCTATAGGGAGTAATTATCTAAAAAAAATCATAAAATACATCAAAATACTTAAGAAAATTCTGAAAATTAAAGGCACAGGTAGAAATTATACAAACTTTTATTAATTTGTTTTCAATCAATCAAACCAGTATTCGTCTGATATGGACATCAAAAGGACTTTCTGTTTTATGTGCTCCCCCGTCAATCTACTCCTGTTGTTCAGTACAGCTAAGTTGGCTGCAGGAGCCACTCTCTTGGACGACACAGAAGAAGCTTGACATATAAAGTATTTCAGCGCGCTGGAGCACTGGCAATTCACCCAAAACTTTACTGGGTGTGATTTTCTGTCTATTAATGGTTGGTCCAGATACAGCTTAAGCTCATTAGGAACTGAGCCAGAGCTTGGAATATCTTGCATAACAGTAGTGCTAAAGGATGATAGCTTTTCATGTGCGGACCAAATTGATGCGATATATTGTGTTGCTGCTGTAGACCTTACTTCTGGAGAACGTTGTCCTCGTCGTCTAAGTTCCAAGCGAATATCATTAGTTATTGTAGATATAGCATTTGACACACCGATTGGAGAAGTGAAGTGTATACGTTTGAAACGACGGTCCAAAATGGTAGCAGCTGCAAGGAATGTATTTCTTTCTAAAGGACTTAATTTCTCTTGAATTCTTTGGAGTAAAGCCTCTTTTACCGTGAATCCTAAAGTGGTCGAAGGAGTAGCTTGTTCCGTTACTTGTCGAATCAGATTTGTAACAGGAATGGCTAAGCTAGCAGTCACATAATTTGTACCACTAACCTCATCAGTGGCTTCTTTGAAAGGACCAAGAAGGACAATGAGGTCACGTATTACATTAAGCTGTTAAGTTGCAACCATATCAAGTGTGTTTATATTTGACTGACTTTTTGTAGCTAAGATTTTAGCTACAATTGCAGAGAATCTGACAAATCGTTCTAACATATTAAAGTAGGAGTTCCATCTGGAACTAACAGCTTGTGTCAAAGTCAACACCTCTCCTTCCTTTTCCCCAGATGCTTCTTGTTCAGATATTAATAGATCCATAGCATTGACAGACTGCTTAAAATAAGTAACACTACTTTTTGCGTGATCGTAGAGTGCTGCAAATGAATTATTTTCACTTAACACTCCATCAACAATTTTCATCATCAGGGCTTGAACAGTAAGTTGTAATGTCTAATCTCCAAACCTCTCTGCAGTGCGTATGGTGCGAGGGCATACGATGTTGTTGATGGTGATTCATCCGTCGAATGGGAATGTTAAGCTGGGCGCCCCCTTTAGAATGTTTCGCAAAGGTAGGCCTGAACAAGCCCTCTCCCTTCTTTCATCTCTCATCCACAACACTCTATACTGAACCACACAGTGTCACTGTCATCACACTTAGGAGCACTGTCACACTGAGGAAGGAAACGGGTATTTTTTTTTTTAACTGCTTAACGCCTCTTAACAGCGAGGTCTTTAGAGACGGGAAAGGATGGGAGGGGGGGGGGCAAGAAATGGGAAGGAATTCGGCCATGGTCTTTTGAAGGAAGCATCCGGGCATTTGCCTGGAGTGATTTGGGAAACCATGGAAAACCCAAATCTGGATGCCCGGACGGGGATTCGACCCACCCTCCTCCCGAATGCGAGGCCAGAAAGCTAAACATTACACCACCACGTTCGGTGAAACGGGAAACCACCCCAGTTCATCTTCCTAGGACTTTCCTTGGAGGGATATACATCGCCTATGGTAATCGCCTACAACCCGACACGGGAGAGGCGTTCGAAGAGGATCATACTGTCAGTAAAAACTATTGGTGTCTCAGTGATTAAAAAACTAAAAACCGCTCTCACTACATCAATCGAAGACAGCAATAACAAGAAAGTATTCTTTAGTGGAGCTGTAATTCACGAGAAAGCTATATGTCTTAATGCATATTTTAAAGAGCATTACAGTGAACTTTAGGATAGAGGATTTAAAGCAACCCAGAATTGGTTCATTAGGTTCAAAGTGTGATAATCATTCCATTACATCAAAATTTTTCTGTCTACCTGGAACGTATTCCATATAATCCTATATAAACTAACATCCTGTATTTAAGGTTTCCATATTCAAGATTTCCGTATTCAAGATTCTCGTATTTGCGACTAATTTACGGAACGTATTCCTTGCGATTAATTGTTATTCGTAAATGGAAAAAAGTTGAAAAGATAATATTTCAACTACAAAGATAAAATAACCGCTTACATGCTAACATAAAAATGACGTTAACGTAAAGTTGTCAAAATTTAACAGCTTTTTTTAACCTCTCAACCGCTGATGAAGCTGTTATATTTCGACGAATTCACTTTTTAAGACACTTTCAGAAGATTGGATATGTACGTATATTTATCCTATATACATGTAACGATTAAAATGGATACTGAATTGCGTTCGTAGAAAAAATATCGAACTGGTGCTTAAAATCGATACACTAAACACAATATCGATGTATCGATATATCGAAAATAAATATATCGGTGATAAATATCGATATTTTTTCTAAAATATTCTTAAATGATTTGTTATTTCCCTCAAATCTTATAAGGAATAAAGTATTAAGTGTAGGTCTAATTCAGTAGCGTTATAAAATTTATGTTAACTGGTTTTCATGATAAGAATGAACTTGCATTAAATTTGAAGATTGATATTTCTGACTTTTTCTGTCGTTCAGTGCCTGAAATCAGTATCAAATTTTTTTTGGTAATTCCCATTACTACTAGCTATGATCTGGATGTTTATTCTATATCTGCCAAACAATAATTACAATGACTGTTATGTGGGTTCGTTTATTTATGCGATTCCTGGAGGACCTATACAAGCCACTCAAGTCAATTACATGAGTTACAAGATCGAAGCACAAGTATCTTACAAAAAAATTATACAACAAGCCACCATAATCAGTAAAAAAGGACATGTCCCTTTAACTTTCCTAGCAAAAATTTATGATATTAGTTTTCGCTGGTTTTAATAGGATTACGTATTCTCTAACAAGTTAATCGACTAACGCAAAATATATTTTCAAGGAGCTTTCTCATACCCTGAGAATTCCGAAGTAAATATACGGCTTACAGGAGAAGGCGCCTGTCGAAGTTGGTATCCCTGCGAGTTGTTTATAGAAGGCAGCGTTGCGCAGTCACGTACTGGAAGTTTGGCCATCGGCTTTGTGAAGAGAGCGACACTGAGCCTGTCCTACAAGAGGACACTTGGCTCTCAGTTTTCAAGGCCTCGAGATAATCCGCGGATTGAGAACGACACTGGGAAATTGCCTGCAGAGGGAGCACCTGAGATTCTACAAATGGAGTTTGCGCGTTTTATAAATTCACGGAAACCAGACTCCGTAGCTGATATAGATCGGTACTTCCAGCAGGTGAAAATTTAATGCCATGGTATATAATCTAGACTGCACAGATAAAAAAATAAAGGTTGTTTATGATTATAGACTGGGGTTTGATAATATACTCAACTGGGGAGGCAGATCACATTGGGAAGACGGTAGGAAAAGGTTGCAAAATCCTATATTTTACTGGAGAGGGGAATGAGAGGATGTACCAGAGAAGTTAGGGAGTTGGATTACAAAACCGGTCAGACCATTGGTTGAATATGGTGGTGTAGTTTGAGACCCACATTTTTTGTAGGAAATACAGGAGTTAGAGGGCATTCAAAGAAGAGCAGCTAGATTTGTTTGTGGAAATTATTGCAGGACCCAGTCAGTAACTGATATGACGAAGAGCTGGATTAGGAGTCATTGGAGGACAGGAGGAGGATGAAGAGAGTGCTAGGAATGTACAAGGCATATGTTGGTAATGGGGTTTGGAGGGATATTGGTCGAAGAATGGGGTATTTGACTAATTTTGGGAAAGTCGTCAGTATTGTAGCTGTTCATCTACTATAAACAAAAAAATATTATTTCTTGAAATAACGAACGGAAAATAGCAAAATTTTTCATTTTTATGCGATGATTTGAATATTGGCGCCAAAACGCACCCAGCTGTCAGTTGGTCTCTTGTCACGTCAGTTGTTGGCTCGTGCCATTGTAAACATATAGGTGGTATGCTTATTTTATTAATAAAATGAGTTCTAGAGTTTACAAATGGTGTGTGGTGCCTCTGTGTGTAAACACGACCTTTAATGCACTAAACAAATTGTTTGTTTCCGTTCCACGCAACAAAGTAGTTGGAAAATGTGGTTAATGCTTGCACGACGCGATCCGGCTTATGTGTCTACAACACCCTCAATATATTTTTGTGAAGAACATTTTGACGAAAGTTTGTGCTTAATATTTTATTATGTTTAATAAGCTATGTACGTCAATATTTTGTGCTATGATAAACTTAAATTATTACTGGTATATAAATTACGACCCTGGAGGTTAAAATGCTGTTCGTTGTAAATGCATCCATTTTTTTTTTTTTATTGATATAGTTGCCGAACGATTTGGAAAACTATATGGAGTATCATATATTGGGAACAGTATCAAAAGTACTAATGAATCCAAAATAAATATTCTTTACTTTTGATTTCTGTCTTCGAGTTACTGAAGAATCCATCATCGAATTTAGATTTGGAGAAATTTTTCTTCTGGTTGAGGCCGCATTTTGACGTAACCACTTTTGAGATAGTATATCTCGAGAACTAAGCGAGATATCAAAAAATTTTATTCCTTACATTCAATTTGCCACGTTACTTAAGAATCTATCACCAAATTGCAGCGCTACATTTATGGTAGAATCCCCGCTTCAACGAATATCGAAAAATATTTCGACCTGAATAGGACGATAGTTTACGACTTTCTTAGAAAACATGATCAAAATATTTTTCTAGCTATACAAAAACTTGTATAACCTCTAATATAGAAAGAAAAAGCTTTGTATTCACAACATTACTGCCGAAAAAATAGCGTCGAACGAATGTGAACAGAACCCAGCGCGGCAAAAAATAGTTGTAAAAATCACTCAAGGATTTTTTTAATAGTAATTATACTAACAATTAAATACTGCACATGATTCTGCGAAGCAACAGTCATATAAACACATTTTAAAAGATACTACAATGAAATACTCGAAATTACTCGAAATGTAGACCTGTTGATTAAAATCGCAAATTACCAATCTGTATTAAGTAAAACGCACCACTAACACACACGCTTCCAAAATACCTTATATTCTAACGTTTTATCGTAATATGGTATTATGTATAGTATACGGTATAACAAGTAGGCCCTAAGTATTTACTTGGACGTTTTAACATTCCGGAATTCTGGTGAGCAGAAATCGGTGTTTGATGCAAAAACACTCCCAGCATCATCACGTCAATTCTGGGCAAATTAGAGCTATTTGCCTTGGTAAAACCAACTTCCATTGCGAGTATAAGAAGAACAAATGTTTTACAGCCAGCACTGAAACCTTAACAAACTTAAATAAGCGACGGAAAGATGTTCTCCGCCTGAGAATACACGGCAGCTAAACTGGCGCGAGCCCAACAAGTGACGTCATGCGCTCCGATTGGTGTTTCGTGTCACGTGACTAACAGCTGTCTTTTTACATTTTTATTTTATTAAAAATAGTATGTTTTTAACTCCTATCCAAAAAATGAAGTTGATTTTCGGTATCCTAGCAACTTACTCTATCAGTGTAAATTAAGGTTTCATGGTTTGATAGTTAGTGTCAAGTACCCCAATAGAAATAATGCATGGAAGGGGAAAGACGACCATGATCACCAGCTGGCGCTCCATTTCATGCATAAAAGAGTAGGAAAATTTTCTTTTGTGTGTGAGGGTACTAGGGATTGAAACAAATTGCCAAGTGAAGTGATGAATAATTTACGAAAAACACTGAAGGAACTTAAAATTAAAATTGGTAAATCGCAAAAGTCGATGGGGGAGAATTTAAACTCTCAAATTATGTAAGATAAGTCAAGAATAAAATGAAAAGGGGTAATTAGATACCTAAGGGAATTGCCACCGGACCGTGTGCTGCATCGCAATTAAATTAATAATAATAATATTGTGTGAGTGGAGACTTTCCCGGCGTATCGATGCAACAAAATCTTCTCGGGTGTCCAGCCGGATAGTGGTGTAAAAACACGACGTTTTCATCAGGTATCTTGTAGCTGTCGCAAGCTGACTGTTACTGCCTCAGCTGTCGAAACGTCGTGTTTTTACAACACCATCCGGTTGGACACGCGAGAGGATTTTGTTGCAATGATAATAATAACCAGCAACTGATAAATTTATGTCGGCAAGACTAAATAATATTTCACAAAGATATAGTAAAACGTGCAGTACTTCTTAATTATTATTATTCGCCTTCAATAAGCTTAGTGGCAGGCAGAGAATAACGGAAAACATTTTTTTCAGTATCCAGGTGTAACAAAAACTATTTTCATGTAGATCACCGAAATGATGTCGGAGTTAAACTGTCGCATATTAATCTCCTGTTTTCGTTTATCTGGTTAAATTTTCGTGTTGACGGGATATGCTGCTGAACGTGGGAAAAAAAACAAACAGCGCAATTTGACATACACAAAGCAAAATTTGCTGGAGGCTACGGTTGGTTTAAGGGTCCATAATCTTTCTGTCGCAGTGCAAATTCGTTCTGTATATTTTCGATCTGACGGAATGAATTTTATTTATTTTAATAGGGCTTTAAATAGCTAATAACCAATGCAATTAGAAGAGGATTGTGGACAACAAACAGGAAATAAACCGGCCACGGCTTTTATGAACGAATTATCCCTGCATTCGCCTAGAATGAGTTAGGAAAATTATGGAAAATCAAATTCTAAGTGGATAGATATTTTATCAAACCCACATCGTTCGCAATGCGAGGTTCCAGAGATTGGTTGGATTATTTAGATATTATTGATATTTGAAATCAAAATAAGTGGAATATTAGTGATCATCATTATAGGAAATTTGACATTTAGTTGGGAAATTCTAGGTGTCGTATAAATGTTCTAAGTCATTTTATTTGCCTGTTTTTTTTTAAATTTTAATGTCGAATTTCTTGCTGACAGGTTATGTTAATTTTGTCCAAATACGGGCACTTCTAACTCATGTTACGTGTTGTCTATAACCTGAGAGTTGGTTGGATGGTTGTGAAGGAAGTGTATCCGGCTTCTTTATGGAGGTAGGACAACCAGTTCCTTTACTCAGTGTTTTTTGTGTTGCTGTTTGTGAGCAGGTGATTGTGATGATGATAAGTATTATATTTATTGTGTTGTGAGTGTGTAAAAATGGAGGAAGGGCAAGGTGAAACCAGGTGTAGACCAATTAAGACAACTTATTAGAAAGACACCAATGGATCATTGCACTTTACATCCCGATACGATGGTCAGACGAATCGCCGTCAACAGTGTCCTGGTGATTTTTTTTTTTTAAATTATTTATGGCTTTACGCCTCGTCGACTTCGAGGTCATTAGAAGCGGGATGGGACTGGGGGACAAGGAACGGGAAGGAATTCGGCCATGGTTTTTGGAAGGAAGAATCCCGGCATTCACCTGGAGTGTTTTGGGGAGACTATGGAAAACCCAAATCTGGATGCCCGGACGGGGATACGAACCGGCGTCCTCCAGAATGTGAAGCCAGAGCGTTAACCGCTCACCCACCACGCTCGGTGTCTTGGTGTTACCTCTCATTGTGGAGAGATATGCGTATTAACCCTACCAACGGGGAAAAATGATCGTGATAACGGAACGTTTACAGTGTACTTCACATACGCAACAACATTAGGGAAAGGCTGCTCAAGATTCGGGCAAGTTCGAATTTGTACTGCAGCTAATGCTTCAACTTCGCCATGAACGGAATGCTGTTCGGCCGCAGCGCTTAATACGTCCTTGAGGTAATAGTTTTAGCCGTATTGATTTATTATCATGCCAGCTCCAACAGATTTTCTTAAATGTGATCTACCACACTGCCTTCGTTAACATAAAATGAGATTCTTGGAAGTATTTGTCTCATATAAAAATCTCAACATGAAGATTTTCACTGAGTATATGTCTCCAAACAGATCAACAGAAGCTACTAATATTACTTGTCTTATTGTTGTGTTTTTAAATTAACCGTGCTCGTCGACATTGATTCATTATGAGAGGATGTAGTCAAGGAACGGGAACAAATTCATTCATGGTCTTTTAAAGGAAACAGCCCGGAATTATCCTAGACTGAGTTAGATAAACAATAAAAAAAATCCAGAAATACGGATGGCCGCATACTTCTAGGCTTGGTGTCGCAATTACGAATCCTTGCGACTTATCTCCAAAGGACAGTATGCAGGAAAACACATTAAAATTTTCTAACCGAACAAACAATAAGCTAAAACTAAGGGTTTAGAAGGGTTCGTTTACAATAAAATGGCTTCACAGTGCAAAATGTTTTCATAAGATTAGGGTAACTTTTGGAAAGAATTTGACTAAACTATATTTTAGAAGCGTTTGGATTCCCGATTGGCGTATATAATGGGTAATTAATTTACTATGTCTTACTCAAACGGGCCAGTCACTATGTGAAGTATTTTATGAAGGTACGTAGGGACTGACGGGTATTGTTAGGGACTGATGAAAAATATTTGCATTGTAATAAAATAACATGCACACACGTAGTCTCACTTTCATTTGTAGCACATCTTCGAACAATCACATATTTATCAATAAAAATATTGTGTAATATATCTGCTTTCTTGGTATGATCAGTACTGCCTGAAGTAAGTCAAATAGGAGTGAGTGTTTTCCTTGTCTTATTAGTCCTTTTTTTAATCTATTATATTTTTCTGCTGGGTGTTAATCCTTCTTTTTAATTCTGCAACAACAGTATTTTTTTTAACATTATATTTCTTATCTTACATTGATGAAGACTTCTTCTTTTAGTTTTAACTCTTAAGCATTCGTATTTTGGTTGTTTACATCATTATTCGTTCGGGAGCTATATTATCTTCAAGAAATTCTTCGTCAGATGAAGGTGCCGGCATATTTTGTGCAATGTAATTATTACAGACTTTCTTAGCTGTTTGGTTCTTTCCACTTTTTACAATTTTTCTTTATTCATATCTATAACAAATTTTCGCTGTCATGTCTCCTTTTCTCTTAGATACTTCTGTCTTTCTTTCTCTTTGTAGTCAGTTAATAAAATTGGATCACTTTTTTAATATTCTCTAAATTTCCTTTAGCAGCAGCTGATTTCTTTATGGCTATTTCCTCTTTGGACAATTTCGGCTTTCTTTAAGGCGAAATGTTTCTATAAAACTAGTTAATATTGTACCATTAGAAATTATTGCCTTTTAGTGTATTTGAACGTCGGTCCCTGACCACTCTGTCTGTCCTTAGCCACATTCACAACATGGCCCCATGGTTAAGGATCTGACGATTCCGAGAAAAACTAAGGAAAGCACACGTTCAGCAACAAATACCAAAATATCTAATATAATCTACCGAAAAATCATGCTTAAATTATAATTAATTAAAAAATCGCCTATTATTTACCAACAAAAATCTTACTGAGGGACACAGTGACTTGAATAACACATGTTTACGTTACATCCACAGTCGGTGAACTGAGAAATAAAATTGCCAACGCAAAACGAGTGGGCTTTGCGGACAGCTTATTGTCATTACTTTAAAATAAACTCATTTGTATTGACTCATTCGCTGGCTAAGCCGCTTAATTTTAAAAATCCTTAAGTGCTTAGGGCCTGAAGGTCGGAGTCACGGACATTAGTTTGACTTAAGAAAAAGTAATGATTTTCGTTTTAAACTCGTAATATATTGATGTTATTACTATAATTTCAAACAGTTGTATAGAAAATAAAAGTATGCGAAATAAATGTTTTCTGAAATATGGATCATCAAATACAAAATTTCGATGCGCTGACTGACAATTAGGGAATATTAGCGATGATTTCAGAAGTAAAATGTATTTGTTATTCTAAACACATTTTTATGTATTACCAAGCATATAAATTTGATCAAGTGAAAATGCTGCTGACATAGACTTAGCCAAATTTTATGGAATCATCCAAATACATCTATATATAAAAACAATGTGGGTTTAGATACTGGTGGACGCTCGAAAATGTTGAGATCTGATATTTATTACTTCAGGAAAGTAATTTACTGACCGGAAATATTACTGAAACGATTGCGCGATTCAAATCATTGCCTTCCCTTTTAAGATGGAGGCAATTCAGAGATATAACATCTATTTTATACTTGTTGCTGACGCACTGATAATTCAACGTACAGGCTGCGTGGTGCTTTCGAATTCCGCATTGCCGAATAACTGTTCGATTGTTCTTTCGACGTTATTGCTGCGCGGTTTGTGTTTAAAAACAGAGCCATTTCATTACGTTAATGCAGCGCAATAACAACCAAAAACTCAGTCGCTAACCATTGTGTTAAGTGCGGCGCGATAAAACGCACAGTACAGTACATGTGGGAATAGCCTTTATCCCTGACCTCTTGTTGGTTTTTGGCTTCATCGAACTCTGGTATTACAATTTTTCGTAACGAGTTTGACAATTCCTTTAATTGTTACTTCATTAACTTCTTCCTGTTCCTTTATTTCCTTGATATCAACATCATAAGATATTTTTCGAATGATAAACATATTATTAGATCAAGTCAACGTTTGTAAATAAACTCATTCAAAAAGCAATTCTTTGTTAGAGGTTGATGATGTTCAATTGATGCCTGCGTCTAGATTTTTATTTGAAAGTATTCCATACGTGCGAAATTCAAAATACATAGTTTTACTGTGTAACACAACCCGTAAATACCCCAATCCAAATTTATTGTGATTTCCAGAAATGTCCAATGATGTGCGCACAACAGTTTATTGATAGTTCAGTTATTCCGCTAAAAATAGTTTGATACAGAAATAAAGACAAATTGTTCGGTTTTACATTGAATCACTGAGCGTGGTGGGTGAGCGGTTAACGCTCTGGCCTCGTATTCGGGAGGATGGCGGTTCGAATCCCCGTCGGGGCATCCAGATTTGGATCCAAATCACTCCAGGCGAATGCGTGGATGCTTCAAACGGGCCGTAGACAAATTCCTTCCCGTTCCTTGTCCCCAGTCCCATTCCGCCTCTAATGACCTCGATGTCGACGGGGGGTAAAACAATAAGGAAAAAAAAAATACATTGAATCAAAGTTTATTACTCAAGTATATCAGAAATTTGCTTGTAAACGGAATTATATTTTGTTCATAAAGATAGTCTGATATCTCATGTTTACATAATTGAGATAACTTTTTAAATTCCATGATGGTTGTAGAATTGGAGAGTGTAAGTTCACTGTTCACCAGATTATAGCAAATACGAGGCGCCTCCAGAAAGTAAGTTCCGTTTCAATTTATCTCCGCTGCAGCGCTGCGATTGCAGTTCCGCACATGTGCTGTAGACGATGTATATAAAGGGAAAGAACGTCCGCCATTTGGAGATCGCTGTCAGTTACGTACGCTTTGTTGTGCTTGTTTGAAATGTCGGCGTTGATTGAAAATCCCGCCGCCTGTTAAATCAGGTCTGTGATTCGGTTTCTGAATGCGAGGAAAGTGAAACCAAGTGAAATTTATCGGCAAATTTGCGATGTTTACGGACCAAATGCGATGAGTGAGTGATGGTGAGAAGATGGGTCCGACAGTTCAATGGCGGGCGTAGTGATGTGCACGATGAAGAACGAAGTGGGCGTCCACCTTTGGTTACAGAAGAACTGGCAAGACTTTCATCTGTTATTACATCTCAAGTCTTTCCTTGGCGGTCATCACTTCACCAATGACGACGAGCTGAAAGAAACTGTTTCCAACTGGTTGAAGACACAGGCGGCAGATTTCTATGAAGAAGGTATACAAAACCTGGTGCCACGCTATGACAAATGCCTGCAAAATTTCGGCAGTTATGTGGAAAAGTAGTTTAAGAGTTGTAGAATTTTGTGCAATATAAATTTCTTCTGTATCTGTGTACAATTTCATTTTATTACCAAACGGAACTTACTTTCTGGACGCACCTCGTATTTGACAACATTACCTGTGCGTTATTTCGCCTGTTTTTCCTAGTTCGGCGGTTTTAAATTTTTGGTACATAATTTAAAGTTTTTCTTCGTTGCTGTTATGCGTTATTCGTCCACAGAATCGCCCGACCGAGACCCTCTGCTAGAAGCAGTCACCGTCCCCTACTCGACCAGCAGGGCAAGATATATCTCCACGCACAGTTTCTAATTGTCGCATTGTGTTCCATAAGCCTGGATTAAATCTGAAGCCTCTCTGCATTGCGCTATTAGTAAGGACCTACTATGGCCGTTGCTGTGGATGGTGATGATTCATCTATCCGACACGAAACCCAAAACTGGCAGCCGGTTCGAGTAAGCCTAAAGGCCGGTTACACACTGGGCGGTTTCGTCCGCTCCGGAAATTTCTCCGTCGCCGCCTATAGAATTTGAGGTGTTTACATATTGAGCGGTCGAACTACCGCTGCCATTTCAGCGGTGAAACTTCCACTGCTAAGAAGAGCAGGAGAAAGGTGACGTGGTCGGGCGTCAGTACCTAGCTTTTGGTGACTTGAGTTTCATATTGTGAAATTAGATGTTAATTTAGTTAATTTGGTGTTTATTATTTCGTAGTTAGGTTTTAAAATTTTTATTTTAACGGTTCCGTCACCATAGAAATAGGAAAAGAAAAAAACCAAAGGAAAACAGAATATTTGAGGAACGATAACAGCAAATTTTTCAATCAATTTGGGATGTTTATATGGAGAGTTGCTTGCGAAACTAAAGTATGTCATTCAAAGGAGAAATACACAGTTGATGAATCGTATTCAAAGTGTGTAAATGCTGGTAATCACCTTGAAGTAAGCAGATTTCTCATGGACCTACTAAAGATAAATATTTAGTTTTATATAATTCCAATCCCCTATATTTATTTTATGTTAATTAGGGTGAAAACTCCTTTAGGTGAATATGAATAGGTTTACTTTAGGAATTAATCCTGTAGCGAATAATGCACCTGCTGATGCAAACAGTTATGTTAATGCCAAAATGATTTTAAAGATGGAAACTGCAATTGAAATTGCATTTTCTATTGAAACTTATAACACTATGGTTCAAACATTAGATCATAGTAATGAATTGTATTCAAAGGGAGATCTTGACAGTGTAACATTCTTTTATGAGGGAATTTCTTTCGATTCTGGTGCAGCTGTAGCGACAACAGTAAATGCAAGTAGTGATCATGCTGCAGCAATTACTACTGACGATATTGGCAAGAAAAGAAAGAGAGATATTGAGGAAAGGATTAATCTAGAAGTAGAGGATTTAAATAAAGATAAACTCAGGTGATAAATTTCAAAACAAATTTATTAATAAATTTATAAGTCTATGTATGTACATGTATTACAATAAATTGTATTCAATAAATATATTGTACAAAGAAAATGGGTTTAATTCTTTAACAAGTCTACAATTCCATTTTTTCCAATAAAATCTTTCAATCCTTTCGTCCCAAACATGTCCTTTAAAATAATCCATGTTACTACATACAATAACTGGAGTTTTTGGTAATATGTAATCACTTTCAAATTTTACAGATATATTAGTTGAATTACCAGAAAAAATTGTTTTTAATTGTTCTAAGCTGCCAGGATCAAAGTTTGGATCGTCCATTACAATTAGCCTTCTTCTTGCACATTCTTGTAGTCCAAAAGATACATATTTATTATTTTTGTTACACCAGCCTGTATTTATCATAGCTGCAGATATCATTGACACAAATGTACTCTTAAAACTGTTAGGTTCACCAATTAAATTAATACAATTTTTCTTTCCATTAGTCCTATTCAAAACATTATATATACAAGTTATAAAATACTTAATAGCGTCATAGTCATCATTGAACTGATATTCTAATAAATCAAATATAATTTGTTGAGACATTTGTTCAGAATAGTAGTAAGTATCGAAATCTGAACAGTAACTTTGAAAATATACTTTTTTAGCATTATGAATATATTCATATAGAGATTTTAAACACATTTTAGAAATTTTTAATTCCATAGTTTTAATACAATTTTTATAAACATTTGGATTTAAATTTACAAGCTTAATATTACTTAGCCATTCATCAGTGTGAGTTATAGAACTTATGGGAACAGTTATTATGTTAGAAATTAATTGTAGTATCTCCTCGGTTGAGTACTTGATTTTTTTATATCCTTCCCAGTTTTCTGTAATTTTGCTAGATAGTTTTGAGAATTCAAGATCACATTCCGAATCGATTGATTCATTACAGTGTGCGATTTGTCTGGATGGCAAAACATCTTGATTTCCATCTTCTTGTGTTTCCACCAGTGTTGTCTCTCTATAGACCGTATCGTTCTCGTGGGATAAAATTGCATTATCATGAAAAAAGGTTGTTCCTCGTCTGTCCACGAAAATGTAGTTTTCTGATTGTCTTTTGTTGAAGAAATACTGCAAAATATTTTTTCTTCCTCTGTCATTTGATCTTGAAATAACAGAGGTGTATTTAGATTTTCCCAATCTATTAAAGATGTGCTTTCGGAAGAGACATTTGCACCATCCGTTGTATCGGTTGCAAGTGTGGATGACATGACAGTGTTCGTTTCCTGTTCCAAGTTTTCAAAGACGATAAGGAAGAATCTGTGTTTTCTGCTTTTGGTATACTGTCTAAGAAGGTTTGTAAACATTTTAAGATTACTTTGGTACTGGTCTTGTGAGAAGACAGAATGTGTCCAATCGCATTCTGTGAATTCAGCACACAAGTATTCAGTGATTTTTTGTGTTCGTTCTGTTCCCATATGTTCTTTACATGTGATAATATTTTGAAGAGAATCAATTTTGGAGATTTTCGTAAAGTGTTTATAAAGCCAAGCAGTGAAACCAGACATTCTTCAGAATTATTAAAGCGAGATATAATTTTAAAAATTAAATCTACAACACTTACTAAATCAGTGATACAAGAATCAGTTTCGTCAAATACAACTTTTCTTTTCTTACTTGGTTTAACTTCTTCTTCTTCTGATTCACTAATTTCCTCTGGTTCGCTGGGTACTTTACTTTCATCAAAATCAGATTCAACACTTTTGTCAGACATCTTCCTTTGAAAAAAATTGTTTATATCTTCTTGCGATGGAGTGTAATATGAAATTACTTTAACACCATTAATTATATTCCAAACACTTCTGAAAAATCATAATTCCAAAGGATAATTTCTAGATACATTTTTTTCAGATACATATAAAAAGTAGTTAGTTGATTCAGTAGCTATTCTTACACCAAAAGTACTTTCTAAACATATACCACAAAATAATAAGTCAGAATTCATGAATAAAGTTTGATAAAAATTTGTTTTAGTTTTCCCGGCGCATATATCTAGGTTATTTAAATCGCGCCTCTAAAGGGGCACAGCGCATCCGAGGGGGAATCGCGCCTTCTAGGGAGTCTCGCGCCACCTAGGGGGCCTCGCTCCTCATAGGGGATTTCGCGCCACCGAGGGGGCCTCGCTCCTCCTAGGGGGCCCGCGCCACCGAGGGGGCCTCGCGCCTCCTAGGGGGCCTCGCGCCTCCAAAGGGGCCCAGCGCATCCGAGGGGGAATCGCGCCTCCTAGGGAGTCTCGTGCCACCTAGGGGGCCTCGCGCCTCCTAGGGGGCCTCGCGCCTCCTAGGGGGCCCGCGCTACCGAGGGGGCATCGCGACTCCTAGGAAATCTCGCGCCTCCGAGGGGGCCTCGCGCCACCGAGGGGGCATCGCGCCTCCTAGGGGGCCTCGCGCCTCCTAGTGGGCCTCGCGCTTCCTAGGGGGCCCGCGCCGCCGAGGGGCATCGCGCCTCCAAGGAAGCCTCGCGCCTCCGAGGGGGCCCGCGCCACCGAGGGGGCATCGGGCCTCCTAGGGGGCCTCGCGCCTCCTAGGGGGCCTCGCGCCTCCGAAGAGGCCCAGCGCATCCGAGGGGGAATCGCTCCTCCTAGGGAGTCTCGCGCCACCGAGGGGGCCTCGCGCCACAGTGGGGGCCTCGCGCCACCGAGGGGGCCTCGCACCTCCTAGGCGGCCTCGTGCCAACTAGGAGACCCTGTGCCTCCGTGGGGGCCCCGAGCGAACGAGGGGGCCTTGCGCCTCCTTAAAGGCCTCGCGCCTCTGATGGGGCCCCGCGCCACCGAGGGGGCATCGCGCTACCGAGGGGGCATCGCGCCTCCTACGGGGCCTCGCGCCTCCTAGGAGGCCTCGCGCCTCCGAAGAGGCCCAGCGCATCCTCGGGGGAATCGCGCCTCCTAGGGAGTCTCGCGCCACCTAGGGGGCCTCGCTCCTCCTAGGGGATTTCGCGCCACCTAGGTGGGACTCACTCCTCCTAGGGGATTTCGCGCCACCGAGGGGGCCTCGCGCCTCCTAGGGGGCCTCGCGCCTCTAAAGGGGCCCAGCGCATCCGAGGAGGAATCGCTCCTCCTAACGAGTCTCGCGCCACCTAGGGTGCCTCGCTCCTCCTAGGGGATTTCGCGCCAACGAGGTGGGCCTCGCGCCTCCTAGGGGGCCCGCGCCACCGTGGGGGCATCGCGCCTCCTAGGAAGCCTCGCGCCTCCGATGGGGCCCGCGCCACCGAGGGGGCATCGCGCCTCCTAGGGGGCCTCGCGCCACCTAGGGGGCCTCGCCACCGAGGGGGCATCGCGCCTCCTAGGGGGCCTCGCGCCTCCTAGGGGGCCTCGCGCCTCCTAGGGGGCTCGCGCTACCGAGGGGGCATCGCGCCTCCTAGGAAGCCTCGCGCCTACGAGGGGGCCCGCGCCACCGAGGGGGCATCGCGCCTCCTAGGGGGCCTGGCGCCTCCTAGTGGGCCTAGCGCTTCCTAGGGAGCCCGCGCCACCGAGGGGCATCGCGCCTCCAAGGAAGCCTCGCGCCTCCGAGGGGGCCCGCGCCACCGAGGGGGCATCGCGCCTCCTAGGGGGCCTAGCGCCTCCTAGGGGGCCTCGCGCCTCCGAAGAGGCCCAGCGCATCCGATTGGGATTCGCGCCTCCTAGGGAGTCTCGCGCCACCGAGGGGGCCTCGCACCTCCTAGGCGGCCTCGTGCCAACTAGGAGACCCTGCGCCTCCGTGGGGGCCCCGAGCGAACGAGGGGGCCTTGCGCCTCCTTAAAGGCCTCGCGCCTCCGATGGGGCCCCGCGCCACCGAGGGGGCATCGCGCCACCGAGGGGGCATCGCGCCTCCTACGGGGCCTCGCGCCTCCTAGGAGGCCTCGCGCCTCCGAAGAGGCCCAGCGCATCCGAGGGGGAATCGCGCCTCCTAGGGAGTCTCGCGCCACCGAGGGGGCCTCGCGCCAAGGAGGGGGCCTCGCGCCTCCTAGGCGGCCTCGTGCCAAGTAGGAGACCCTTCGTCTCCGAGGGGGCCCCGAGCCAACGAGGGGGCCTTGCGCCTCCTTAAAGGCCTCGCGCCTCCGATGGGGCCCCGCGCCACCGAGGGGGCATCGCGCTACCGAGGGGGCATCGCGCCTCCTACGGGGCCTCGCCCCTCCGAAGAGGCCCAGCGCATCCTCGGGGGAATCGCGCCTCCTAGGGAGTCTCGCGCCACCTAGGGGGCCTCGCTCCTCCTAGGGGAATTCGCGCCACTGAGGGGGCCTCGCTCCTCCTAGGGTGCCCGCGCCACCGAGGGGGCCTCTCGCCTCCTAGGGGGCCTCGCGCCTCCAAAGGGGCCCAGCGCATCCGAGGGGGAATCGCGCCTCCTAACGAGTCTCGCGCCACCTAGGGGGCCTCGCTCCTCCTAGGGGATTTCGCGCCACCTAGGGGGCCTCGCTCCTCCTAGGGGATTTCGCGCCACCGAGGGGGCCTCGCGCCTCCTAGGGGGCCCGCGCCACCGAGGGGGCCTCGCGCCTCCTAGGGGGCCTCGCGCCTCTAGAGGGGCACAGCGCATCCGAGGGGGAATCGCGCCTTCTAGGGAGTCTCGCGCCACCTAGGGGGCCTCGCTCCTCCTAGGGGATTTCGCGCCACCGAGGGGGCCTCGCTCCTCCTAGGGGAATTCGCGCCACTGAGGGGGCCTCGCTCCTCCTAGGGTGCCCGCGCCACCGAGGGGGCCTCTCGCCTCCTAGGGGGCCTCGCGCCTCCAAAGGGGCCCAGCGCATCCGAGGGGGAATCGCGCCTCCTAACGAGTCTCGCGCCACCTAGGGGGCCTCGCTCCTCCTAGGGGATTTCGCGCCACCTAGGGGGCCTCGCTCCTCCTAGGGGATTTCGCGCCACCGAGGGGCCTCGCGCCTCCTAGGGGGCCCGCGCCACCGAGGGGGCCTCGCGCCTCCTAGGGGGCCTCGCGCCTCTAAAGGGGCACAGCGCATCCGAGGGGGAATCGCGCCTTCTAGGGAGTCTCGCGCCACCTAGGGGGCCTCGCTCCTCCTAGGGGATTTCGCGCCACCGAGGGGGCCTCGCTCCTCCTAGGGGGCCCGCGCCACCGAGGGGTCCTCGCGCCTCCTAGGGGGCCTCGCGCCTCCAAAGGGGCCCAGCGCATCCGAGGGGGAATCGCGCCTCCTAACGAGTCTCGCGCCACCTAGGGGGCCTCGCTCCTCCTAGGGGATTTCGCGCCACCTAGGGGGCCTCGCTCCTCCTAGGGGATTTCGCGCCACCGAGGGGGCCTCGCGCCTCCGAGGGGGCCCGCGCCACCGAGGGGGCATCGCGCCTCCTAGGGGGCATCGCGCCTCCTAGGGGGCCTGGCGCCTCCTAGTGGGCCTAGCGCTTCCTAGGGAGCCCGCGCCACCGAGGGGCATCGCGCCTCCAAGGAAGCCTCGCGCCTCCGAGGGGGCCCGCGCCACCGAGGGGGCATCGCGCCTCCTAGGGGGCCTCGCGCCTCCTAGGGGGCCTCGCGCCTCCGAAGAGGCCCAGCGCATCCGATTGGGATTCGCGCCTCCTAGGGAGTCTCGCGCCACCGAGGGGGCCTCGCACCTCCTAGGCGGCCTCGTGCCAACTAGGAGACCCTGCGCCTCCGTGGGGGCCCCGAGCGAACGAGGGGGCCTTGCGCCTCCTTAAAGGCCTCGCGCCTCCGATGGGGCCCCGCGCCACCGAGGGGGCATCGCGCCACCGAGGGGGCATCGCGCCTCCTACGGGGCCTCGCGCCTCCTAGGAGGCCTCGCGCCTCCGAAGAGGCCCAGCGCATCCGAGGGGGAATCGCGCCTCCTAGGGAGTCTCGCGCCACCGAGGGGGCCTCGCGCCAAGGAGGGGGCCTCGCGCCTCCTAGGCGGCCTCGTGCCAAGTAGGAGACCCTTCGTCTCCGAGGGGGCCCCGAGCCAACGAGGGGGCCTTGCGCCTCCTTAAAGGCCTCGCGCCTCCGATGGGGCCCGCGCCACCGAGGGGGCATCGCGCTACCGAGGGGGCATCGCGCCTCCTACGGGGCCTCGCCCCTCCGAAGAGGCCCAGCGCATCCTCGGGGGAATCGCGCCTCCTAGGGAGTCTCGCGCCACCTAGGGGGCCTCGCTCCTCCTAGGGGAATTCGCGCCACTGAGGGGGCCTCGCTCCTCCTAGGGTGCCCGCGCCACCGAGGGGGCCTCTCGCCTCCTAGGGGGCCTCGCGCCTCCAAAGGGGCCCAGCGCATCCGAGGGGGAATCGCGCCTCCTAACGAGTCTCGCGCCACCTAGGGGGCCTCGCTCCTCCTAGGGGATTTCGCGCCACCTAGGGGGCCTCGCTCCTCCTAGGGGATTTCGCGCCACCGAGGGGGCCTCGCGCCTCCTAGGGGGCCCGCGCCACCGAGGGGGCCTCGCGCCTCCTAGGGGGCCTCGCGCCTCTAAAGGGGCACAGCGCATCCGAGGGGGAATCGCGCCTTCTAGGGAGTCTCGCGCCACCTAGGGGGCCTCGCTCCTCCTAGGGGATTTCGCGCCACCGAGGGGGCCTCGCTCCTCCTAGGGGGCCCGCGCCACCGAGGGGTCCTCGCGCCTCCTAGGGGGCCTCGCGCCTCCAAAGGGGCCCAGCGCATCCGAGGGGGAATCGCGCCTCCTAGGGAGTCTCGTGCCACCTAGGGGGCCTCGCGCCTCCTAGGGGGCCTCGCGCCTCCTAGGGGGCCCGCGCTACCGAGGGGGCATCGCGCCTCCTAGGAAGCCTCGCGCCTCCGACGGGGCCCGCGCCACTGAGGGGGCATCGCGCCTCCTAGGGGGCCTCGCGCCTCCTAGTGGGCCTCGTGCTTCCTAGGGGGCCCGCGCCGCCGAGGGGCATCGCGCCTCCAAGGAAGCCTCGCGCCTCCGAGGGGGCCCGCGCCACCGAGGGAGCATCGCGCCTCCTAGGGGGCCTCGCGCCTCCTAGGGGGCATCGCGCCTCCGAAGAGGCCCAGCGCATCCGAGGGGGAATCGCGCCTCCTAGGGAGTCTCGCGCCACCGAGGGGGCCTCGCGCCACAGTGGGGGCCTCGCGCCACCCAGGGGGCCTCGCACCTCCTAGGCGGCCTCGTGCCAACTAGGAGACCCTGTGCCTCCGTGGGGGCCCCGAGCGAACGAGGGGGCCTTGCGCCTCCTTAAAGGCCTCGCGCCTCTGATGGGGCCCCGCGCCACCGAGGGGGCATCGCGCTACCGAGGGGGCATCGCGCATCCTACGGGGCCTCGCGCCTCCTAGGAGGCCTCGCGCCTCCGAAGAGGCCCAGCGCATCCTCGGGGGAATCGCGCCTCCTAGGGAGTCTCGCGCCACCTAGGGGTCCTCGCTCCTCCTAGGGGATTTCGCGCCACCTAGGGGGACTCACTCCTCCTAGGGGATTTCGCGCCACCGAGGGGGCCTCGCGCCTCCTAGGGGGCCTCGCGCCTCTAATGGGGCCCATCGCATCCGAGGAGGAATCGCGCCTCCTAACGAGTCTCGCGCCACCTAGGGGGCCTCGCTCCTACTAGGGGATTTCGCGCCACCGAGGTGGGCCTCGCGCCTCCTAGGGGGCCCGCGCCACCGTGGGGGCATCGCGCCTCCTAGGAAGCCTCGCGCCTCCGATGGGGCCCGCGCCACCGAGGGGGCATCGCGCCTCCTAGGGGGCCTCGCGCCTCCTAGGGGGCCTCGCCACCGAGGGGGCATCGCGCCTCCTAGGGGGCCTCGCGCCTCCTAGGGGGCCTCGCGCCTCCTAGGGGGCCCGCGCTACCGAGGGGGCATCGCGCCTTCTAGGAAGCCTCGGGCCTACGAGGGGGCCCGCGCCACCGAGGGGGCATCGCGCCTCCAAGGGGGCCTCGCGCCTCCTAGTGGGCCTAGCGCTTCCTAGGGAGCCCGCGCCACCGAGGGGCATCGCGCCTCCAAGGAAGCCTCGCGCCTCCGAGGGCGCCCGCGCCACCGTGGGGGCATCGCGCCTCCTAGGGGGCCTCGCGCCTCCTAGGGGGCCTCGCGCCTCCGAAGAGGCCCAGCGCATCCGAGGGGGATTCGCGCCTCCTAGGGAGTCTCACGCCACCGAGGGGGCCTCGCACCTCCTAGGCGGCCTCGTGCCAACTAGGAGACCCTGCGACTCCGTGGGGGCCCCGAGCGAACGAGGGGGCCTTGCGCCTCCTTAAAGGCCTCGCGCCTCCGATGGGGCCCCGCGCCACCGAGGGGGCATCGCGCCACCGAGGGGGCATCGCGCCTCCTACGGGGCCTCGCGCCTCCTAGGAGGCCTCGCGCCTCCGAAGAGGCCACAGCGCATCCGAGGGGGAATCGCGCCTCCTAGGGAGTCTCGCGCCACCGAGGGGGCCTCGCGCCAAGGAGGGGGCCTCGCGCCTCCTAGGCGGCCTCGTGCCAAGTAGGAGACCCTGCGTCTCCGAGGGGGCCCCGAGCCAACGAGGGGGCCTTGCGCCTCCTTAAAGGCCTCGCGCCTCCGATGGGGCCCCGCGCCACCGAGGGGGGCATCGCGCTACCGAGGGGGCATCGCGCCTCCTACGGGGCCTCGCCCCTCCGAAGAGGTCCAGCGCATCCTCGGGGGAATCGCGCCTCCTAGGGAGTCTCGCGCCACCTAGGGGGCCTCGCTCCTCCTAGGGGAATTCGCGCCACTGAGGGGGCCTCGCTCCTCCTAGGGGGGCCCGCGCCACCGAGGGGGCCTCTCGCCTCCTAGGGGGCCTCGCGCCTCCAAAGGGGCCCAGCGCATCCGAGGGGGAATCGCGCCTCCTAACGAGTCTCGCGCCACCTAGGGGGCCTCGCTCCTCCTAGGGGATTTCGCGCCATCTAGGGGGCCTCGCTCCTCCTAGGGGATTTCGCGCCACCGAGGGGGCCTCGCGCCTCCTAGGGGGCCCGCGCCACAGAGGGGGCCTCGCGCCTCCTAGGGGGCCTCGCGCCTCTAAAGGGGCACAGCGCATCCGAGGGGGAATCGCGCCTCCTAGGGAGTCTCGCGCCACCTAGGGGGCCTCGCTCCTCCTAGGGGATTTCGCGCCACCGAGGGGGCCTCGCTCCTCCTAGGGGGCCCGCGCCACCGAGGGGGCCTCGCGCCTCCTAGGGGGCCTCGCGCCTCCAAAGGGGCCCAGCGCATCCGAGGGGGAATCGCGCCGCCTAGGGAGTCTCGTGCCACCTAGGGGGCCTCGCTCCTCCTAGGGGATTTCGCGCCACCGATGGGGCCTCGCTCCTCCTAGCGGGCCCGCGCCACCGAGGGTGCCTCGCGCCTCCTAGGGGGCCTCGCGCCTCCAAAGGGGCCCAGCGCATCCGAGGGGGAATCGCGCCTCCTAGGGAGTCTCGCGCCACCTAGGGGGCCTCGCTCCTCGTAGGGGATTTCGCGCCACCGAGTGGGCCTAACTCCTCCTAGGGGATTTCGCGCCACCGAGGGGGCCTCGCGCCTCCTAGGGGGCCCGCGCCACCGAGGGGGCCTAGCGCCTCCTAGGGGGCCTCGCGCCTCCAAATGGGCCCAGCCCATCCGAGGGGGAATCGCGCCTCCTAGGGAGTCTCGCGCCACCTAGGGGGCCTCGCTCCTCCTAGGGGATTACGCGCCACCTAGGGGGCCTCGCTCCTCCTAGGGGATTCGCGACACCGAGGAGGCCTCGCGCCTCCTAGGGGGCCCGCGCCACCGAGGGGGCCTCGCGCCTCCTAGGGGGAGTCGCGCCTCCGAAGGGGCCGAGCACATCCTAGGGGGCCTCGCGCCTCCAAAGGGGTCCAGCGCATCCGAGGGGGAATCCCGTCTCCTAGGGAGTCTCGCGCCACCTAGGGGGCCTCGCTCCTCGTAGGGGATTTCGCGCCACCGAGTGGGCCTCGCTCCTCCTAGGGGATTTCGAGCCACCGAGGGGGCCTCGCGCCTCCTAGGGGGCCCGCGCCACCAAGGGGGCCTCGCGCCTCCAAATGGGCCCAGCCCATCCGAGGGGGAATCGCGCCTCCTAGGGAGTCTCGCGCCACCTAGGGGGCCTTGCTCCTCCTAGGGGATTTCGCGCCACCGAGGGGGCCTCGCGCCTCCTAGGGGGCCTGCGCCACCGAGGGGGCATCGCGCCTCCTATGGGGCCTCGCGCCACCTAGGGGGCCTCACTCCTCCTAGGGGATTTCGCGCCACCGAGGGGGCCTCGCGCCTCCTAGGGGGCCTCGCGCCTCCAAAGGGGCCCAGCGCATCCGAGGGGGAATCGCGCCTCCTAGGGAGTCTCGCGCCACCTAGGGGGCCTCGCTCCTCCTAGGGGATTTCGCGCCACCGAGGGGGCCTCGCGCCTACTAGGGGGCCTGCGCCACCGAGGGGGCATCGCGCCTCCTATGGGGACTCGCGCCACCTAGGGGGCCTCGCTCCTCTTAGGGGATTTCGAACCACCGAGGGGGCCTCGCGCCTCCTAGGGGGCCTCGCGCCTCCTAGGGGGCCTCGCGCCTCCAAAGGGGCCCGGCGCATCCGAGGGGGAATCGCGCCTCCTAGGGAGTCTCGCGCCACCTAGGGGGCCTCGCTCCTCCTAGGGGATTTCGCGCCACCGAGGGGCCTCGCGCCTCCTAGGGGGCCTCGCGCCTTCAAAGGGGCCCAGCGCATCCGAGGGGGAATCGCGCCTCCTAGGGAGTCTCGCGCCACCTAGGGGGCCTCGCTCCTCCTAGGGGATTTCGCGCCACCGAGGGGGCCTCGCGCCTCCTAGGGGGCCCGCGCCACCGAGGGGGCATGGCGCCTCCTATGGGGCCTCGCGCCACCTAGGGGGCCTCGCTCCTCCTAGGGGATTTCGCGCCACCGAGGTGGGCCTCGCGCCTACTTGGGGGCCCACGCCACCGAGGGGGCATCGCGCCTCCTAGGGGGCCCCGCGCCTCCTAGGGGGCCTCGCGCCTCCTAGCGGGTCTCGCGCCACCGAGGGGGCATCGCGCCTCCTAGGGGGCCTCGAGCCTCCTAGGGGGCCTCGCGCCTCCTAGTGGGCCCGCGC
>JARYHS010001682.1:0-11183 GCA_031002005.1 Vandiemenella viatica | reverse complement strand
TAACAAAGCGAGTCAATTGTCATTCTGGTCCAGGCTGCATTTTAACCTAATCACAAATCTGGCTATTGATTCTTTTCGTAAATCATAGCTTCTGTCAGAACCGCATTAAACATTCACTGTTATCTATTCATTAAACTTTGGAATTACTTACATGCGGGTGAAATAACGACATTAGTAATTTGGTGTCACTGAAAACGAAGGAAATTAAAAATAATTCGTAATGCTTAAGATTAGTTTTAGTACGTGCTATTTTAAAACAAATAATTGATCGAATCAAAATATCTTCAAAACAAAGCCAATATCCAATCAGAAAACAGATGCTGTTATTATTATTAATAAAGAAATCTGCTATATATGTATCACTAAATAATTTTACGGCACCACGGTTATCGTGAAATTCTCCGTATCCGAATTTAAAAATAAGATACTTTTTTTAGTTAAGTTAAATATTACAGAAATAATATCTTTCGTTATGTCCATAGCTACATTCTCACCAAAGCTTGTGCTTAGCTATGTAATCCCAACCAAAGTTTACACATAAAATCCTAGTACTTATAATTTCAGCTATGTTAACTATTATATATCGATATAAATTTGTGGCATCACGGTTATCGTGCAGTCCTCCATTTTTTAGCTAAGTTAAATTAATATCAATAAGTTAATATTTTTCATTACCACCAGATACCAAAGTTTATACTTATCTACATAATCTTAACAAAACCTAAGGCATAGTGATGATAATTGCAGCTTTAATAACTTCTTGATTGTTAGTGTCGTGAGTTGTGTAAACAAAAAAGTTTACGATATGCCCTCTCGAAAGAGATCTAATCTTTTGGCGTCAACTTCTACAGCTAAAAGATGTCGCCGCAGTCGGCTAAATGAGAGTGAAACAGACCGACAACTTCGTTTGCAACGTCAAAGAGAACGCAGTGAAATAGCGATAGTACATGAAAGCAACCTGCACCGAGAAACGCGACTGAACTACAACCTGGTTCTGAACGCTAAATCGAGAGCTTCTGAAAGCGCACAGAAGAAAGAAACTCGTTTGAACCGTGACAAGATTTCTCACGCTTTGGCTAGAGCAACTGAAACTAGCGATAAACGAAAGAAACGTTTAGCGACGAATCGTGAACGTCAAGCGCAGCTACGTGTTAAAAAAAAAAAATTATAGCCCTGCATGAAACAACGAAGCATCAGTCACAAGAGCATTCGGTGAATACTGTGTCTGAAGAACTTGTAGAAAATCAACAGATTTCACAGAAGGAAAGCAGTGAACAATCTGATTTGCGCCAAGCTTATGACAGGCTTAGAGGAACTATAATCCGGGTATCTCTATTAGACGGTAAAGGGTCAAATGTATGTGATATAACTCAGCAAGTACTTCCGTGGGAAAACAAATTGATGAGTGGATTTTTCTACGAAGTTCGCATTAATTATGCTGAATTTGCAAACATTGGAGGTATGACAAAAGTCTGTAGACAATGTGGGGCCTTAAATCGAAAGCCGAAAGTAATGGTTTATGCTGCTCATTTGGTAAGGTCAAGCTGAAACCTCTACACGATCCACCAGACCCACTAAAATCTTTGTTAATTGGAGAACATAACAAATCAAAAACTTTTTGAAATATGTGCGTGCCTACAATAGTGCCTTTCAGATGACTTCCTTTGGTGAAAAGGAAATAAGGGAAGGAAACTTCATACCAACTTTTAAAGTTCAAGGTCAGATTTACCACCTTATTGGATCATTATTACCCACAAAAAATGCGCCATCAAAGTTCCTGCAAATCTATTTCATTTCGGACCATCAGGCACAAGTCGAAGCACGCATGTCCGGTTTTGGAAATTTAGACCGAACTATTAATGTGGAACTGCAAAGTCTCCTTCACGATAATAACCAATACGTTCGCTCTTTCAAGAATGCTTTGCAGTCTATTCCTGACAGCGATCAACATAATTACCATCTGGTAATAAGCGCGGACCACAGTACCAGGTAATTCGCACAGTGGCCGCTACAACGAGCCAGTGACTAATGAGGTAGCTGCAGTTTTGGTGAATGAGCATCATGGAACGCGTGATATTGTTCTTCACACTGGTGATAATCAATTTCAGTGAAACAAACCGTGCGTATGACTCTCTACAATACCCTCGTATGTTTTGTCGAGGTGAAGATGGATACCATTTTGAGCTTTACAATGTTAATCCGTTGTCTGGTGTAAAAACAATTAAAAAGACATCTGCACTCCAATTTTACGCCTACCGTTTACTGGTCAGAGAAGGGATAGCAAATTATTTGCTCCTGTTTCGCCAATTACTTAATCAGTATTTGGTAGATATGTTCGCTAAAATAGAATCAGAACGTCTGCTGTACATAAGGACTCATCAATGCCGTTTACGAGCAGAGAATTACATATATTTGCAAGATGCTCTGAGGCAGGATGCTATTGAAGATATCGGTAGATTGGTCAAATTGCCATCAAGTTTTACGTGTGGACCCCGCTATATGCACGGAAGTATGGTCGTCCAGATCTGTTTATAACAATCACTACCAACCCAAAGTGGGATGAAATCACGAATGAACTTTGTCAAGGTCAGGTATCTTACGCACGACATGATATTGTCTCTCCTGTCTTTCATGCCCACATTCTGCTATGGTTAGAGGGAAAAATTAGACCTAACACCATGGACAAAGTTATAAGTGTGGAATTTCCAAACATAACCACGGATTCTTTCCTCTATGAAATCGTAAAAAGCCACATGATCCACGGGCCTTGTGGACTACTCAATCCTCATTCCACATGTATGAAAAATGGCCGTTGCTGTAAAAGGTTTCCGAAACCACTGAATAAACAGACAATAACCGTAGATGATGGCTACCCGGCGAAATCGTCGCAAATCTGTTGAAGATGGCGGATTCACCACTCAAGTTCGAATATGTGTCAGTATGATTGATGTTGATAACTGATGGGTTGTTCCATATTCTCCCGTACTTTTACGCGCCCTGAAGACCCACATAAATGTTGAATATTGTGGCAGCATACAGGCCATCAAATATTTATGTAAGTATATAAATAAAGGCAGTGATCAAGCTACATTTAGTATTCACAGTAATCATGATGAGGTGCTGCGTTACCAATCTGGAAGATATCTCAGCTCTTCTGAAGCGATGTGGCGAATTTTATCATTACCAATCCATGAAAGATTTCCATTAGTTTTTCATTTGGATGTCCACTTGGAAAATGGACAGCGAATTTATTTTCTCCCACCGAGTATCCAACAACAAGTGAGCCATGAGGTTTTATTACACACAGGATGAACTGAGTCTGAATTTTACAATTGGTGGCCTCCTCTTGTGAATCACACTGGTGGCTTAGCAAAATTAATATTATTTTGTGGAAAAAATCCTGTTTACACCACACAAACAAACCAGTCAGAAGGTTGAAGATATTTTTAGGTTTTATCATACCAGAGGCAGAATTATGTTCTATCAGGGCAAATGTCTTTCCACGTTCCGAACGCGCATATTCATTTGGCACTTATCAAGTGACCAAATTGTTTCTTCACGTCAGATGGATAGTTCCCGTCACTACATACGTACTGCAGAATCAATTTTAGTAATTTGTTAATAAATTACAGTCCTTACTGTAAAATCAACTCGAATAGTAATCAGGAATCGCTGTATTGTGATCGTTGTAAATATTTAGTACTTGCACAGTTATGTGATTTGTGACGTAGTGCAGTGTTATTACTAGAGACCGGATTATATGAAACACAAAAACCTAGAAATATGCAAAATATGTAACATTACATAATATAAAAATAGTAATGTTTAGAATTTTTATTTCAAAATCAGTATGCAATAGTAAGTAGTTGAATAACATATTTATAAATTTGATAGTTAACAATTATTTAACTTTTATTTTTACTTTTATAAACGTAAACAATCGGGTACTGTTACAAAAATTTAATAATAAGATTGTTTCTTCGATCTCTCTAAATATTTTTATAATTGGATTTGGAACGTTCCACATTAACTGATGTAACTGGGCAGTATTTGAAATTGGATGGTGTAAGCAGTCAATGTTTCTAGAAAAAGTTCACCCGTCCCATTACTAAAACTATCAATTTGACAAAATAGTTGAAAACCTGACTTATTTTCAAATTTCACTTTAAGTTTACACAGGAATACCTCTGGCAATGCGGATTTTATTCATTAACTGAAAATATTCAGTCTACGTCAAACCTTGAGTTTCAAGCTTTTTAATACTCGCAGGTATGTGGGAAAAAAACGAACGTTAATCACAGCTATGGTTTTAATACCAGAATTGTTAAATGCTTCCTTCTACTGACAAACTGTCATACAATCTCCACTATCAAAGTCGTTTACTACACGTTTAATGGCCTCGAAATGTTCATTGTAAAACAGTACAGCTTCAACCCACGTCACCCATCGATATACCACTGGCAATTTCTTTTATAGGCATTATTACGTGAAAGTGCCTTAAGAAACGCTTTCTTCAATTTATTTACATTCCCTACGACTAAGAGCTGTGCTGCTAGTAGGTTTTGCCGGCTACAACATAAGATTTTATTTATTAACTAGGTGGACTACCGAAAAATATTGTAAATATAGTGAAAATGGATCATCCCTAGGTTTTAGGTAAAATATGCAATAACAGGTTAAAATAGGCTTAATATCCAAATACATATAATCCGGTCTCTAGTTATTACCGTGACGTTTGAACTGATGCGTGTCTCACAATGAAGGCCACAGAGGTTTAGTTTTCCACTTGATACTGTGTTGCGCGCAGGCTGCGTCGCGACGCGCATGCGAGGCGCCTTCATGCATCGATCGCTCGTCGCGACGTCCCGCCCCTAGCTTTATGTATTTGCACTCAATAAATAAACAACGTTCCATTCCGTTGCGGCGTCGGCTGTTTTATCGCCTTGGAATTATGGTCTACTGTCACAATAGATAGGCGAACATGGGAAGGAATTCGCGTTATGTGCATCACGGTTCTACGACAGTATACGGTCGATTTCGTGCCGAATGTGTCTAGGGAACTTGGAGCGCTAGAATAAAACGAAATGGAAACTTCATCGGTAGATGAGATGTGAAATTGATTTTGGATTGTACATGAAAATAGCGGGCAGTCAAGGTTAAATCAGTTATTGTTGCATGACTCTATCGCAGAATTTTAGAATCGTGTAAAAAATAAAATTAATTCATTATTTATTATGAAAAATTTCAAGAACCTCCCAGCGATCAAAGGATAGGTATTAGATAACTACAGCAGTTATACAAAATTCATTGTAAATTTTAAGATCTTTTTTAATATAGAAGCCACAAAATTTTTAATCATAGCTCTTTAAGTGGCGTTATAGTGTTGTGGCTATGTATGTTGATATTAATACTGAAATATTCGGGATCATTTGTTAGGTTGATATGATATGTATTAAGGTTGTAACGGATGTTCAGTGCTTGACATCCGTGGATGCGGATGTTTTGTGGAAGCGGATGTGGGAAAATAAATATTTTATCAAAAATAAACTTAATATCAAAATAAGTATATTTTTACCACAAATTCTACATTTTGCATAAATACCGTCATATTTTTTCTGCCTCATATCTCAACAGCAAAAAACGTTGGATGATTTAACAAGTGAATTAAATTATTTACATAAATACGCACGTATCAATAAAACAATTTTCGTCATATGATCTTTGCGGATTGATTGAAGCGTGCCTGCCACCACTCCAGCGCCCCATTCGCAGTCCAAACTGGAGGACTCTTCAGGAATACATGCAGGACACGGGCTCCTGCCGTCCAACGGATAGCGTTCTGGCCTCGCATTCGGGAGGACGGCGGTTCGAATCCCCGTCCGGGCATCCAGATTTGGGTTTCCCATGGTTTCCCAAATCACTCCAGGCAAATGCCGGGATGCTTCCTTAAAAAGCCCATGGCCGAATTCCTTCCCATTCCTTGCCCCCATCCTTTCCCGTCTCTAAAGACCTCGCTGTTGAGAGACGTAAAACAGTTAAAAAAAAAAGGATCGTGATTGGAGGAAACACTCTACGAGTGAACAGGACTGCTTGGACCCTTTCTAGTAGCGTGAATGGGTGAGCGCATCCCACGCTAGTTCTACACGGAGGTCATACAAGTTGGACCGTGAATAGGCCATTTTACGTAATATGTCAGGTTAAACTTGTAAATTCGTGCTTAGGTAATAACAACGTTCAGTTCATTCTTGTTGTTGTTGTTGTAGCAGCTTTAGGGCGCGTCGACATCGGGGTCATTAGCTCCCTAACAAGTTCATTCTTACCTTTATTACAGTATCGTAAGAAAGGGAGCAACCACATTTTTGTTAGCTAAGTGACGATATGGCTATCTCGTACAAAGAGAAAAGAATAAGATATATATATTGCAACTCAAACCAAACATTTGTGTAGTTCTCGACGGTGAGCGTTCATCACTTACCAAAGTGAGGTCCGGGGTTCCCCAGGAAAGTGTGATAGGGCCTCTGTTGTTTTTAATATACATTAATGATTTGTGCGACGTAATAAGGGGGTTGAAAAGATTATTTTCTGATGATGCTATATTTATCGTAAAATCAAAACCCAGGACGACTGCGCTTTGTTACAAGACGATATTACGAAAATAATTGCGTGGTGTAAAAACTGGTAGTTGGAGATAACGCTAGAAAGCGCCAAGTTATGCTTATAAGTAAAAATATGACACCATTTAGCTCTGAAAATACAATTAATGGCAATGTCCTTGGAACGGTACATTCCGCTAAATACCTAGGGATAACAATTCGTAACAACATGTCGTGGAATGAGCATATCGAGAAGGTAATTGGGAAAGCAAATCGTATGCTCCAATTTCTAGGACGTAATTTAAAACAGTGCACACTGGAAGTTAAATCGATTGAATATAACTCAATAGTTCGTCCTCACTTAGAATATTGTTATTCTGTATGGGGTCCCTATCAAAAGGGGGTAAATGGAGGCTTTGGAGAAGGTCCACAAAAGAGCCGCCCGATTCGTGACAGGTATATATAGTTGGAGGGAAAGCGTAAGTTCGATGTTGAAGGGGTTATGTTGGGAAGACCTGGAACACAAAAGGCGTTGCTCTCGACAGAAGCTAATAGAAAAATTCACGACTGACTTGTTTCAGAATGACAGCAAACAAATATTACTACCAGCAATATTCATATCTAGGAATGACCACGGAAACAAGATAAGAGAAATCAGGGCCGGAAACAGATTTATTTCTATACTCATTTTTCCCACGAGCGATAAGGGAACGGAATAGCAAGGATTTACCGGGCAATTAAACTTAAAATCCGACAGGAGTAGTTCTCGATAAATCACTTCGGCCATCCTGATCTGTGTTTTCCATGATTATCGCAGATCGCTCCGGGCAAATGCCGGGATGGTTCCTAAAAATAGCCCATGGGCGCTTCCTGCCATATCCCGTATGTCCTTTCCTATGAACAAATGGTTACACATTAGAATTGGTGCAATGCGCCATCAAACCCACTTTTAGTGAATCGCGGAATAATAATAACGTCCCATATACTTCAGCATTACAAGTTGCGGATGCGAAAGCGCTTGCGGATGCTGAGCTCCGTTACATCCGTAATACATGTACCTAAGCCCGTTTCTGCATGATACCTAAACGTCAATCATAGACATGTTTTCCTTTTAATCGCAAAGAATATTGAGCTTGCAACGAATTTATGCTATGTATGATCTTTTTTACAGATGGTAGAGGACGGGGGACTAGGAACTGGAATGAATTCAGCCATGGTCTTTTGAAGGAACCCTCCTTCACCTATAGCGATTTCGGGATCCATGGAAAACCCAAATCTGGATGGCCGCACGTGATTTTGAATCCGCGTCCTCCGGAACTTTACCGCTCACCCAACACCCTCGGCAAGTAAATACACATACCTGAGAGAAATACTGTTAGAATTATTCCATGTCACTCAGCTGTGAATATCGTAACATTATACACACAGCATCAAAAATTCTGGGGAGCGATCAGAAGCGCCCACAGAAGTTTCTAGAGTGTTGTCAATTGTGGTAAAAATTTGAATTCACTTAAAAACAATTAATACCTTCTTAAAACTAAATTAAATCAATCTAAACAATTTTAAATGAAAATTACAAAATATTTACAACCATTTAACATCGCATTGGCGAAATTGAACATTTGTAAGGATCAAAATTATACTTTAAATCCGATGGCTGGTACAGTATTCTCAATCAATGTTCTTTAATTAGTGTGCCAGGTTTTGCGACACTTTTAACAGCCTTACAAAAGATATTTAGTTCATTCACAGCATTTTCACGCAAAATGCAAATAAAAATACTACATATTCCTGAAATAATCATACAAATTTACAACAAATAGATTCATTTCTTTATTATTAACAAACTTAATTACTCATAAGAATGGTAATTAATGGAAAACCTGTTATAGTTATTCATAACCATGTTTATCGGTTCCTCATTTTGAGATTTGCTTACATAATTTATATTTACGGAAATTCTTTATATGTTTAAGATCGAACAAAAAGTTTTTTCCACAAAATTTTGTGATGGACGTATTCAAATGACTTACTGAACACAAATATGGAGTAAAAATTAACAACAACATTCCGTTATCAAGAATGGCGAAAGTGAAATTTTAATTTCGCATTTCAGTATTTATTTGCTAGAAATTACATTGCCTCCAATTCCCATTAATATCTGTAATAATTAGATGAGCACATTTTATATATAAGGGGACCAGTATGATGCTTTACATAACTTATTGAATTTGATGATATATTACACTCCCATCTCCATCGTCTATAAAAGAGATCATATCAATGTAGAGAGAATACGTTTCTCATTTTATCAAAAGCTTTTGACCCGAAAAGGTGCATTACAAGTTTTCGATGAAATTACAATAAAGACTTAACTGCTATTCATAGTTCAACATCTGGTTGTAAAGCATTGTAGAAATTGAACTAACTGTAGCTAGTTTGTCACACGTAGGGAGAACATAACAAAGGAAATATTTAATTAAACGGTCATATTTAAACATTCCTGAAATAACTTGTTTGTATTGCGAAATATTTATTCTTGATCTCAAATTCCAAATGTTTACCTAATTTATAATCCTTTCTCATCATTTACATCTCTACAGACTACAAGTTTTTTCTGGTCGATTTACAACCGCCAAAATCCTTTTTGTGGCTGTTTAAAATGATTTGCGTATTGGTTTATTCGTATTTGAAATTCAGAGGAAAAAAGTACTCATGCAAGAAGTAGCTTTTCAAATTTTCTTCTGAGAGATGAATGTGTTAATGTTTTTGACGGTATGTCTGTGATGAATGTTTATGAACACGATAGTTGTAATAACGCCGGATCTGTTCCCCTCTCAAGATGATTTATTGAAAAACTTTAATAAATAAATTTAAATTCTACCTCGCTTTCACAAAATTAGGCGTTAGAAACATTATGCTGAAGTGGAGTTATAGTTTCTAATTGTTTGACAACTTTGTCAAACAATAATTTTAATAATACTCCTGTTTTTGTGTAAATAACGTGTTTGTCTTTCTTGCCTGAGATATGAATAAATTGTTTGTATACAAACTTTTAATTGCATTTTTAATGATACTGTTTGTAATTAATTATTATATCCATATTACTTCTTGTGGATGAGATGAATATATATCATTGCATCAACTTTTATGGTAATCGGGCAAACATCCATAGTTTATTTTGTACCAGCGCGCCAGAGTAAAAATCGGTATTTTCACATGGCATTTACTGTCAGAAAAAAGTTTACACGTATATACACTGGTGTTTTCTGATAAGAAATAATTAAGAGACTTTGTAGGGAAGCTCATGAAATTTTAAATCACACGGTAGTCAATTATTGATTCTAAATGCTACTTGCACTGCACTCTAGTGGCAATTCTTTTTATTTCCACCAGAAATTGTTTTGTGTCCTCTTTTGTCTTTATGTTCCCGTTTATTCATGAGAAAATGCATTCATTGCGCCAGCAATTTTCTCCCAGCTTTTGGTCAAGAATGTGGCGACGATTGATCCTCAATATTCACATCTCCTGCCTTAACTCCAATACCAAAAGTAGAGTCGGGTTTGATATGTCGTCGTTTTAAAACGAGTGACATCATAAGGAAAATTCTCAAGTGGAGTTGCGGAAAATACCAAAAGAAACATTCCAGGAACGCTGCCTTTCATGGAAGAAAAGCTGAATTTGATGCAGGAAAACTGAAACTACTTTTTCGTAGGTGACAAAGCAAATCATACCTTCAGGATGTGGAAAAATTTTCTGTTTAAAAATTCCTGAAGTTTAAATTAGAATTCAGACATTAGTCGGTCATTAGAAGCTAGAAAAAGATGGTTCCCTCTATCATCTAATCGGCTCAGTTTGCGAAAAAGGTAAACGCGTTTTCTGTCATACTGATGCATATTGTGTAATAGTATGCTGAATTTCCTATAGAAACAATATTGACACATTCTTAGCATTTTATGTGCCGATTAATATTAGAGCTTCTCAATTCAGTTCCGACTACAATGAAACAATTCGTTGGCTAATTTATCTTGGTTGTTAAAATAAAAGACATAGGGGAAATAAGATGCTAACGGATAGTTTTTGCTATGGAATATTCTGTAGTGACAATTCACACACTAAATATTGCATTAGTATTATTAGGTCCGGTTAGAGCACATCGCAGCGTGATTTGAAAAGAACCAACTGTCGAAATATTACCAGTTAGACGTAGTACAGTGAGCCTTTTCACAACTCATTTGTCCCTCGTCGTTCATCACGGTATAAGCGTTTGAGTTTTGCAACATTTACCACTGAGTTCTAAAGCGAACAGATACATGGGGTGTCGGTAAGCTGTGTGACATGTTGATGTGGGATCTAACCATCCTTTTCACTGGTAATTTAAAGTCTTAACATTATTATCACCAAACAAAAAAATGTAAAGTTAACTTATAAAGTAGAATTAATTCATTTACATTTCTATCTTCATGGCAGATCACGTTAATCATTATTGGATTTGCTGTCAACAAATATTTTATCAAAGAAGCTGGAGAATAATTAGCTTCACTTCTCGCAGCATCAAGATCTACATGTAGGATTAAGCACAAATACAAT
>JARYHS010001680.1:0-24992 GCA_031002005.1 Vandiemenella viatica | reverse complement strand
CTAACCCATTGTATGCTAAAATGACGCTAAAGTAAACACAATTATTTTATGGATATTGAAATTTGTAACAATCCAGTCATAAAGTATAAATTATTCACGATCATTAATTTAACCAAAGTGTAAAGCAAAATTTTTTTTCCTCATTGTTGGAGAGGAACGATGGCCACAATATAGAAGTCATAACATCCACGAGGACTATGAGAAAGAGGAGTGGTTTTACAAATATCCTACGTTTCATTTATTCTTAGCAAGAATCTATCAGTTTCTAAGTTTGTGAAAATTTTTGTCTCAAGACAAAATTAGATAACAGATAGAAACAGTGACCTTATTTTGCGTAAAGTTTTGGTAATAGAATTAAAAGGATTTATAGTTTATCTCTGTTACACTCTGCAAGTGATGTGCGGTAGGAAAATCATGAGGAAGTTGGACTGTTTACACACTGCGTTGAAATTTTAGTACTAAGAAATTACAGAAACAAGAGATTATTTCGGAAAAGTATCTCTCCAAGACAGATTGCGTTGAAATTTTAGTACTAAGAAATTACAGAAACAAGAGATTATTTCGGAAAAGTATCTCTCCAAGACAGATTGAATGAAACAGTCTTCTTAGGCAACGTTATTTACAAACTGACGAGTAGCTCATTAACTTGAGCGGGTGGTCCTGTGGTTAACGTTGCGGTTTTGTATACCTGCGGTTCAAGGTACAAGTATTTATATTTTTTTAAAAATTATTTTTATTTCCCATTTTTACGTTTCAAACCTACAGATTGATTATGTATAAAATATATTCTTGATTCTTTCGAAACTACCTCAGGGAATAAGATACTTAAGGAATCTCTTATAACTTAAAGTATAAAATGTTTTTAACCAACTACCTACATGAAAGTGAACACTTTTGCGGCGGCAGCACTGTAAGAAAGCTACTCTGGTTCCCAGCCACGCCGAAATCAAATCGTCTGTACCATTTAAATGTTTCGTAAATAATTATTTCACAGTAGAACGAATTCCACGTTTCAGAAACAAATAATTTATCGTTGGAATTATGCGTCTAATTTTGAGCCATGTCGATCATTAATTCTGTTGGTGGTCTATAATGAATAATGATGATACACCGTCGTTGAGGAAAACAAAAATATAATGTAAAAACATGAGACGAAATCGCATAGAACGAAATATTATTACTGTAACAAACTAAACGACCATTGTCACTCAAAACTTTACAACCAGATTATTATCGTATTACTAGCATCAATTCTTTTATTACTGGTATAAGTAAAAAAAATTAATTGATACTTGGGACTGAAGCAGAGAGTTCTAAAATTACTGATTTACAGCGTTGCGACTTGATACCTGCGGGATTTAAAAACTCACTACTTAATTAATTCATAAAAGGTTTTGCATTATTCTTTATTTGCAATTACTTCAGTATAATAACAAAAATAAAAACGACCATTTGGCGAAGAAGGATGTCGCCACTCGTGAGAGTGTTCTTTAGTCTCAGGTGTAAAGTGGAACGCTGACTTTTCGTCACCCGTGATAATCGACTCCAAAATAGAGTAATCCGCAATAATTTAAACAAACACAGCCTACCGTTAAAGAAAGTTCGACAGTGTATTAGGACCGGAAGATCAAGCGTAATGGACGGGCCGTAACGCTCTGGCCTCGTTTTCGGGAGGAAGCGGGTTTGAATACCCGTCCGTCTATCCAGATTTGGATTTTCTCTGGTTTCCCCAAATCAGTCCAGATAAATGCTGCGATGGTACCATTAAAAATTCAAGGCCGAATTTCTTCCAGTTCCTTTACCACCTATAATGACCTATAATATCTGTGTCGACGAAGCGTAATGTCATAAGCAAATAAAAAACAAAAAACAACAAAAAAAAAAGAAAAGAAAAAAAATAGTACCAGAAGAACGTACTATTAATCTAGTTAATGCCAGCTGCTTCCAAAATAACCACAGACAGTTACTGTGAACCACTGACAAAACTCATATGGGAAATTCAGAACCGAAGATGACGAGTTTTAAGCTGGGGCGCAAGAATTGTTCACGATATAGCTCGTCTACACGTCGCCTATCACACAGTCGCTCTTCAGCAAAACTTTGATTGGAAAATAATCATCCACTCACCAATTTTTTTCTTTATTTATGGTTTTCCGCCTTGTCGACTTCGAGGCTATTAGAGGCGGGAAATGAGTAGTGGCAAGGATTTTGCCAATGGCCTTTTAAGGAACCATTCCGGAATTCACATAGAGTGGTTTGGGGAAAACCATGGAAACCCCAAATCTGGATGGCCAGACGAGGATTCGAACCTATTTCCTCCCGAATGAGAGGCCAGAGCGTCATCGTTTATCCCACCACGCTCGATTATTCATAAACTATCATAGCGTCTACAAAAATGCGCGTGTCGAATGGTGGTGACGTAGAAAAAATAGATAAATATCAGTCCTTAAATGATGTATACATTAATGAAAATAAATTGAATCTTTGCTTGGGAGACCTTAGTTTTTGGATTTACCTCTTACAGTTAACATGGATTACCATAGCATTTTTAATTACCAGCTGTGATTTGCAGCCTTAAGTTGGATAATTGTAGTGAAAAACAATAAAACTTAAGCCGAATTTCCTGCTCGTGATGAATTATTACAGGTATTATTTGCGTTATAAAGATATACTTCTTGGCCGAAGGAAATAGAAAGGGTATCACTCATTTCCTGGTACAACGTTGCCACAGCTGCCTTCTACAACATTGTCATGTTTTCTGGCTATTGGCAGAGCTGTAATATTTCTCTATACAAGGAATCGTGTCTCATCGCTGTACAGTATCATAAGAACACATACTTTTCTTCCACGTCTGATATTTTTATTTAACTGATTTTTTCTGTTTTTAACCGTTTAACTATATATATATATCTTTACTTTGGTTTTTATTTAACTGATTGTTTCTGTTTGATTCTTTATAGATATGTATATCTTTGGTTATATAGTGGACGAAGCACGTATGTTTGTATGGGCGGAGTGGCTGAATGGTAACGCCCTGACTTGTGTACCTGTTGAGTAAATATTATCAGAAGGAATTAGCAAAACCAGTATGTAAAAAATTGTCCTTAAAGCTTTACGCTACTCAGTTGTAGTAAAATGTAGGACTGAGACTTCCGGTTTTTTGCATCGCTTTAATGCAATCCCGTTAATTACAACTTTTGCGATAGGTTTTACGATCTGAATTAATTAAAAGTGTTATTGAAATGTAGGGGAAGGTTGATAAACTGCCCCGCCAGTATGAATCGTCAGTGGGAGGAACTTAATTCCAGTTTTGTTTCATGCATTGATTAAGGAAATGAATAATCTGAAATGGAGATGGCTCTGTATGAAATATCCCCCAATGAGATTGCGAAAAGGCGGAGCCAGCATTCCATTACGATTTCCTGGGATGACATCGATGCCAGATTGTGCAAAAAAGGCTGATAATATATGACAGTGGTGGCCACATTTAATTCAAAGACTGTGCGATTATTTATAGAAGATTAATGATTATGCATTCTTTAAGAAGTCAGAATATCCTGGGAATGAATATTCCATACGAGCCATACAAGGAAAGGATGCGCGTTAACGCTGTGTGTAAACAGCCCTACCTAATCATGATTTTACTATTGCACATCACTCGCAGAGTGTAACAGAGATAAACTACAAATCCTTATAGTGAATTACTGTGTGGCTCTTGATAGTGCTGTCTTCATCTGTCAGCTGACACGTAATTTTTACTTAACAATATAGTAGTTTTTCTATTACCAAAACATTACGCATAATAAGTGTTACTATTTCTGTCTGTTATCTTATTTTTATAATCTTGTGTGAAAAATGTTCAGAAATTTAGAAACTGATAGATTTTTGCATAGAATAAATGAGACATAGGATATTTATAAAACCACTCCCCTTTCTCATAGTCCTCGTGAATGTTATGACGTCTATATAGTGGCTATCGTTCTTCTACAACCATGAGGAAACAAACATTTTGATTTAGACTTTGGCTAAATGAATGATCGCGAAGAATTTATACTTTAAGACTGGATTGTTACAAATTTCAGTATTCTTAAAATGATTGCGTTTACTTAAGCGTCATTCAGCATACAATGAGTTAGTATATCAATACATAAAGATACCAGCAGTTCTAAATTGTATCTTGATTGTGTTACTGCTCAGTAAACAAATAGGCAAAGTTCATCAGTGACACTAGACAGTAGTTAATTCAAATTCACGATCCATTCGTAAAAATATCGGTTTAAATAAAAAAAATCCGAAAATGCTCAATGGAATGGTGAATTACCACTTCTCAAAGACCGTGGCCCAATTCGTTTACGTTTCTAGAAAACTAATCTCTTCCCCGCCTTGGCAATAATAATGAGTTTACTGAAGAATAACAACGAATTTGGATTGTATAGATATAGGCAGAAATCTGTAATTTTAACTTTTCAATAGGTGTAAAATATCTTTTCACTGTCCAAGTGTACGGGTAACATTAGAAAAATATAACACATCATTCAACCACTTTTGCCCACGGCCTCACTAGAAGCGTCTAATTGGGAGACAACGCACTAGTTTCCGGGATCTGCAGCTGCAACCATAGCGTCAGGCTTACCAGAGACGGGAGCTGAGGTAGGAACAACTAACAACTAGCCTGGCATTGTACTTCCTCGTTCCTGGAATTTACAGTTTATTTTTTGGAATTTTATTTTTGGGAATTAAAATTAGAGAAAATGTTCATCAATGGTGATATGTGTCAGGATTAACATATAAACTTTCTGCGCTTCTTTATTCATGTATATTCTTTTTGAGCTACGGTTAACGATTTTGTTCCTTACAGCAAACCGAATTTTTTACGGATTCCCGGAGATAGCAGTCAACCCGATAGGACAGGGGAGACAACTCCATGCCATGTTCGGTTATGCATCAATTATATCATTAGCGATCACTAACGCACTAGTTTCCGGGATCTGCAGCTGCGAGTATGAACCATAGCGTCAGGCTTACCAGAGACGGGAGCTGAGGTAGGAACAACTAATAACTAGCCTGGCATTGTACTTCCTCGTTCCTGGAATTTACAGTTTATTTTTTGGAATTTTATTTTTGGGAATTAAAATTAGAGAAAATGTTCATCAATGGTGATATGTGTCAGGATTAACATATAAACTTTCTGCGCTTCTTTATTCATGTATATTCTTTTTGAGCTACAGTTAACGATTTTGTTCCTTACAGCAAACCGAATTTTTTACGGATTCCCGGAGATAGCGGTCAACCCGATAGGACAGGGGAGACATCTCCATGCCACGAATAATGCCCAGTTCGGTTATGCATCAATTATATCATTAGCGATCACTAGTTGGAGCAGCATGTTTTGAAATATGGAAGCTTTAATAGTATGTTCTTCTTTAATGAGAGTTTTTTGTTGTTGTTGCAAGAACAGCCACTCTCCTTTTCTGTTATCATTTGCTTGCCAACATCACAGGCTAGAAATTATCGTTGTTGCCCAATAACGTCATGAGCTGAAAAAAACCGTTTTCGCACAAATTTTTTTACTTATTTAATTAAATAATTGCAATGGAGAACACGCTCCGGTGGCAATTTCCCTACACATCCAACTTCCCGCTATCCTTCACTCACCTACATTTGCCCTCTACAAATTTTAACTTTAAATTCTTTTAACGTTTTTGGTCGGTTATTCATCATTCCCCTTGGTAACTCATTACAATCCCTGACACCCTTACCTAAAAAAGAAATTCTTCCCACACCCTTGTGCCTGAAATCGAGTGCCAGCTTGTGGTCATGGTCATCTTTTCCCTTCCATGAACTACTTTTCATACCTACTCCAATATCTTTCCATGGCTCATCACCAGTATACGCCCTGTACACTCCCATTACCCTCCTCAGGGCACATTAGTTTGATTTAGTTCCTTGTTAATTTTTAAACAGCTGTCATTACGAATCACATAAATGATCAATTACCTGACTTTTTCATGAGCACTAGAAAAAATGGGGAATGTTGAGTGACAAAAATCTTTACAGTCAAGTTAAATTTATTGGAAAACTGTCTTTCAATTCCTACTGGCGCATGCTGCGTTGACAGTGTCTCACGTCAGTCAGAACATTAATGTTATGGTTATTTTCCATTGTTCCACGCTTTGTATGTTCAAGAACGATAGAACTAAAAGAATTGCTTTTACAGGCAAGCATACTTACAATACCACTGCCAAAACTATTGAATCTGTAATCTTGTTACGAGTTATATATTTGACAGAACTTTTAGATAAGTCTGTACTGTTTCCAAAAATTATACTACAGAGAAAAGGTTGAATAATAACGTATATTTCTATTAATTTTAAGTTGTTGTAGCCGGGTATAAAATCTGCATTTTGCTGTTATCCAGTACTTGTTGAAATCCATCATTTTGTTTGAGAGTGATAATTTTCGTGATATGTGTGAACACTTAATAACTGTAAAATGTCTTTAAAAAAGTAAAAAGAAACGTATTCGATGTTCCTATAACTAGTTTGGTGTCGAAATGAAATCACTATTTCGGTTTATGAAACAAAAAAGCGGAAATGAATTTTGTTTTTTGGTAGATTGATGTGGCTAAATTTTGATTGTCGTTAGACTGTAGCACCTAAAGGGTATAATACTGTCTTGGTAGATGTGTATAATTGATTGTATAAGTCCCAGGAGGAATTGTAACGAAGAGCAATTCAGGTTGTTCGGGTTAATATGAGCATTGTAGTACAATGTCACATCCATTTATGCGTTTTTAGCTTTCTTAGTTGCTTTATGATATCCTCAGAATGAATTTCAAATTTTTAGTCTCCTCATTTCCAATTGTGTGGATAAATTCTGCGAACTGGAAGCTCCAAATACTGAATCATTGACCTTAAAAATAAAAAAAAATAAAAACTCTACGGCAGTCAATACCACTAAAACAACATTTAAGGTCGGGATACACTAGGCCGCATTGAGCCCACACCGTCACTGCATAAACACTTTTCTTCTTGCTGTCGCTCACTCGATTGAAGTGGGTGCAAATGGCATCGAATGTCGTCCGACACTCGGCCGTCATCAGTTAGGTTTGCTTTTTGACGGCGAAGTCCGGTGTCGGGTTGATGTATGTGGAGAAGCATATAGAAAGAGTTCGGATATTTCAGATCCTTTATGGCTAAATGATGTAGGAATTGCACAGGGGACCTTCCTTATCCGAATCACACGCCATAAACATCTGAATCTAGAAGTACTGAAAAATATGTATTCAGTCAAATAAAAGTATATTTGTGTTTTGAGATAACAAAAATAAATGATCTGGAAAAAGAATAGATTTATGTTATTATGTTTGAATATTTATTTATCATTACATCCAGATTTGTCTCTTGTCTTAGATTGTTACCATGTACGTTTGGGGTACTGAAAGTCCTTGGGTTAAATCCCTGTCTCAGCTTTAAGTTTTACGGGTCTTAAAATTGACATTCTCCTCTGGCAAATCTTTGATATGTGAATGCTAAGATGCTAGGACGCTTCGTGGTTCGAATTACACGTTAAAATGTAGGTTTCCTCTTCAAATTAGGTGACAACGGTAGAGGTATACTACACGCCTGACAATAAACTCTGTGACTGGAACTTTGAGATCAAATGAAATTATTATTATTATACAGAATCTTTGCGGTCTGTATTTAAATTAAGATAAACAATAATCTAATTTTTCATTGCAATAAAATATTGACTGAATCGAAAGGAACCTCAACCAATACAAACACGTCAAATGTGAAGTGAGTGACGCTTGAAATTTCATTATGACTATGTTGAGATACGCGAGAATCTTTCAATCCAGTAGAGTATGATGATGATTCATTAAGTATGCGTTAGGATAATATTTTTGTGCATAAGAGGTCATACAATGAGGTGATGACAGGAATCATGCAAAACAAGTATTTTAACGTACTTTATTACTTTCGTAGATTATAAAGTACACTATTTTATATTACTTGTAAGGTAATTATTTAATTCCGTGAAACAACAAGGAGACTGATGGCCGAGTAGGAAACATTTCCGTTACATGGATGAGCTATAGACAGGTATGGACCGGAGGAAGGGGGGAGGAGGTGAGCCGTCACTCGGCCGACTGTTGGTGCGGGCTTCGTGCGGTCATGTGTGGCCAACCTTTAGTTGTAAAGGACTACAAATTTCCGAACTCTTTCTCTATAGGCTTCTCCACATTCACCAGCCCGACACCTACCCTCACTGTCAAAAAGTAAACCAAACTAATGACGGTCGAGTGTTGGCCGAGCATCGGATGACATGCTATGACGCTTGAACTCTCTTCAATCGAGTGATCGCCAACAATAAGAAAGGTGTTGGTGTGGTCTAGTGTGGCCCGACCATTAGGAGTATTACGTAGAAAGGAAACGATTATCGTGACCATAAGCTGGCACTCGATTTCAGGCACAAGGGTGTGGGAAGATTTTCTTTCACAGATTAGGGAGTAAGGGATTATGACCATAAGCTATCAAAAGAAATGATGAACAATATACCAAAGATGCTGAAAGAATCTAAAGTTAAAATTTGTAGAGGGCAAAAGGAGACAAGTACTGGAATAGGGAAAAAATGGGTGTGCATAGAAACTGTCACCGCAGCGTATGCTCTAACGCAACTAAATTAGAATTAAATTCCTATTTTTACAATTAGGTTATGTTGTCCGCGATTGCAAAGATTACTCGGTATTTTAGTAGCATTACTCGGAAACGTTTATCCTGCTACTGTTTTAATTCTGCTTTTTATTGTTTTGTTGCTGACCCTAACTGTAGGATCGTGGTATATTAGTGATTGGGTATGGTAGGATGACTGACACGTGGGTTCTTTGGGGTTTTCCCTACGATGCCCTATGACTTGCGCTGACTTTCTTCATATATCTTCTGCTAAACATGAGCATCGAGGGTAACTTATATCTAGGAGAGGAAGCGAACAGCTATGAGTTGCTTGAAATGAAACATTATTTCTGGAAACCTCATTTAATCTGTATTGAATCGTAAAAAGTCTTCAGTCGATGTTGTTCAAGATAGGGAGGTATTCCCTAACCCGTGATACTAATTCTAGTCATGAAACTGAGCCCTACAGTTCACGACTAACAGAGAATGGTAAGGTTGGTGCAGCGACTATCTCTCTCCGAGGCCTAGATGTTAACTTGTTGCTCGTCAGTGAAGAAGTGAGACTGATCAATGTATTTCGGCTTGCTGGAAAAGTATTGGCTTGTGTGCTCAGCACTGCACATGTAGCTTGCAACTTGAACTGTCGATCGGCAGAAACTCGAACAACAGAATGTGCTAACTCGACGTCTGGCTGCAGTGAAACTTAGCAAACTTACACGATTTCGATACTAAAGTATTGTACTAAATTACGCCCCGTCACATATCCCTCCGTGCTGAAAAAACGCGCTGCTCCCGGAGCGCGGGAAAAACATCATACCACAGGGTATTATAATTTTTTTGTTGAAAAATTGTAATAAATGCACTTGTGATAAGTACAAAATCAATATAAGGATGCTAACGTATTACGAAATACCTCTTGTCTTAAATATGCATTCATAGAAATAATTACAAACATGGCAAAGCAAAACAAAACATGAAATATCAAGCATATGAACACCCATAAAAATTAGATATACAAATAATAATAATAATTAAAAGTTGAAAATACATTAGTCATGTGTGCTAGGTGTTTCCTCCTGAGAATTAGTATTTGGTGTGTCTGGAACATGTACAATAATATGACTGCCTGTTGGAATTGTATGTTACTCATAATGGCACGTTTGCGAATCATTTTATTAATTTGGCTTTTACATATGTAAAACATAATAGTAGAAATAACAAAAATACTTATGATTGTTGAGACACTTATTGAATTAATTACAATTGTTTGGTGTGCTTTGGAGTTAATTTGAGATCTTAGGTGAGTGACAATATGATTGAGTTTTACAGAATCTTGAGCATTTTGTAAATATTTATGTACTTCATCTTTGAGAGGTAAGTGATGGGTTACATTTAAATTAAGTAATTCAGTATCGTGATAAATTTCATGAATAAAAAAAGGTAAAAAATATTTCGGATACGATAGTGAAAAGTGAATTTGATTGGTATGAGTTGCTGGTATTGTAAAATCTGTTCCAGAAATTTGACAATTAGTTGCATTAACAATTAAACCAGACCCTTCTAATAACAATTTTTGAATTATTGGTTGTGTTCGATTAGCCGATTTGTAAGTTGCTATAATAGTATAACTAGATGGTAATAAAAATATCCAGTTGGTATGAGTCTTAGTGAAATATGGTTTAGTTAATGTGAATACTATACTTCTCTCTGACATGATTTGAAAAAATTTTCGAAAAAAAATATCAATTTTACAACTATGGACTCGCACATCATGTAATGACATTACAGGACAAATTGTAAGAACATTTGATTCAAAAATACGTAACTCATTATGGATAAATGTTTTGCACATTTTATGATCTCTGCTGAGTAAAAGTGTGTCCTGCATAACCCATCTTACATGTTTTTCTGTTTCATTCCGAAAAACAGGAAATGTATGAATTGTATAGTGTTCTATTGTTCCTAAAGGAAAGTTAACAATTAATCTTAAGTTAGTCCCCATCAAAACAATTTCGACTTTTGATAACTGGTAATACAAATACAATTTTCTTTCTGTACAAGAAACAATCATAAATTAGTTGGAATCTAATTGATTTTGAATTAAATGCAGATACTTCCAAAAAGTTTAGGGCCTAAAAGAATGTCACTTAAATTACCATCTGAACCGTGAAGTAAGGCCATTCCTAACTTAATTAATTCCTGTCGCATGTGTGTTAATCCAACTATAAGCTCATGTAAAGTATGAATAGTAAATACTTGGTATTGCAAAATATTTTTAATATTATGAATGCTATGTGTTAAGACTGCATACATCTCCTCAGTTTGCGAAATGAAAGCATTTGCCAAATATTTGCTCGCTATAGATTGATTTGAAACAGCATTTTCCAACTTTTGGTTGAGAATTAATTGAAAGTCAATCCAAAATTGAAAATCTTGATCATTGGATTCTAAGGTTTGTAATCTAGCTTGAATTTGTAATAAATCATCAGAGTCTAAGACACCAAAAACTGTTTTTAAGACTTTATCGCCAAGGTCAAAACAAGATCGCTTAGTTCTAATTGGTTTATGTGGCAATAATTCCATAATGTTGCTGAATTCCTCTTGGAGGGCAAAATGAATCCCCTTGAGATTTGAAGAAATTGACTCTAGAGTTAAACTATCATAAGAATTGTTTGCCATATGAATTGTATTTAAATCATTAAAAATACCGTTAAGTTGTATACTTTCATCTCTCAAAGCTTGTGGGTGGTAATAAAGAATGACTGACCAATGATCTCGTGAAAAAAAAAACTACTCCATTTCTCAGGTAAAGAACTACCATTAACTTGACGTAATAAAAAAACAAAGATAGAAAAAATGTTTGTGACAAAATAAATTTTATAAAAACATGTTTAACTTCCCCAAAATAAATTATAGATAATACTCAAAACTATTCCCTTAACTAGTAGTCTTCTTCGTTTTACTAACTTAAAATAATCCAACGTCTCTACCAATGGATTCCTTATAAACCTTACTACATTCAGAGTAAAAATTAGAAAAATACAGAATTGTGTGCATTAAAAAAAATAGTAGAAGTGTAGTAATTCTATAACAAATATAAAGTCCCTTGAATGTAATAATACCACAAATAATGAAAATGACCTAATTTACTAACAACAAAAAAAGCTGAATCTATTAAAAGTAATAATAAAAATATTTTGTCCCTGAAAAAAAAAAAAAAAAGAAACGGTTCACTAGCACATTCTTTGAGTGGTACTTATCGATGTGTTAGCTTTCTACAGCTGTTGTCTGAGCGCACAGCAGTAGAACCCGCTGACGCGGCGTCTTAGATTACACTGTGTGGTTTGAAAGAGGCTGACTGGCATCGCCGGCTAGCTCCGGCTGTAAGCAGCATAATTGCAGCAGTATCTCATTGGAAATAATTCAAATGATTGCTACAGAGTTTCTAGTAAGCTGAAACCATCAACTCTGTCTGCAATTACCTTAAAAATCAAAATAAAAAACGAAAAACATTGATATCCATAAAGAAATTTGCAACTTGGAGGTTCTGAGTTCATATCCAGCCTCCATTACTTCAAGACAAAATTAATTTTGAGCGTGACAAAGTACATAGACAAAAAATAAAAATTTGGATATATATTATGAAACAGAAGAAGCTTACTTTCTTCGTCTAAGACTATAGTTTGCAGTTTTCTGTGGTACAATATCAGGCTTAAAGGAAGGGTTGCTTCTTGGATTATATGAATGTGAAGTGTTAGTTTTGACAGGTGGAGCAACGAATTTAGATGATGTTGGCTGTGTTTTGAGATTGTATTGATTTTTTTCCGGATGAACTGTATGTTTAGGATCCCAAAAGTATGGTCATAACCTATTCTTGTTTACAACAATTTCTCGATATGGAAGTTTGATTCGTACATTAACAGGACCGAGAGATTGCGTCACTTGATGCGGACTGGTGAAGTTTAAATTTCTTGGAAAAGCCTTGTTTCTAATAAGGTTTTGACAACATTACATAACTTCCTTCTAGAATATCTTGTGGTTTGGATTTTTTATTGTACTGTTTCTCCTGTCTTAAGTATACCTCTAAATTATTTTTCCTAATTTGATCCCATATTCTTTTAAGTTTGAAAGCAAGACTTCTATATTCTGGATTGTTGGTTCCTTTGGTTTTTTAAATGAAAGGAATGGTGAGACCATTTCTAACCCATACAAAAGTTCAAACGGTGATTTATCCACACTGAAGTGGGTATTTGCATTATAGCTCGAAACTATGTAATCCAAACTTGAGTCCCCATTAGAATGAGACTTATTCACATAATAACTGAGTGTTATACCAATAGTTCTACGCACTTTTTCGACTTTTCCGTTAGTTTGTGGATTTAGAAGTCGTCTGTAATTTTCAATAATTAGAAGTTTACTGCTTTGTGTAAATAACTGAGATAAAATATTTTTAGCTCGATCTGTTATCTATTTTTCCAGTACGCCAAAGCAAAAAATCCAACCCTCTACAAATGCTCGAGCTATTGTTTTTGAAGTTTATTTGGGGAGAGGAATCGTTATTAAATATCTGGAGAAGGCATCGATCATGGAAAGTACATAAATATTACCTCATTCTGTATGTCTGAAGAGGCCTATTAAATCGAGATGAATTCTTTGAAAGGGTCTTACTGTTTCCGGTAAAGGCCATAATTTCTCTCACGCATTTCCAGGTACTTGTCGTTCGTTGCATGGTATATAACTGGATACGAAATCAGGTACGAACTTTCGTCCTCCTTGCCACCAATACACAATCGTTTTCCATCCACTGTGCTCACTAAGCAAGTGAGAGTGATACAGTTTTAGAGCAACTTCTCTTAAAGACTTCGGAACTACAACTCTATCTCCTAATCTTGTTCGTCTGTGTAAAATATTGTCATGAACAACAAACCATTTGTTTTTTCGCCACTTTGATTGTTCAATGGGTCATTCAGGAAGGTGTGGAGTGTCTTTACTTTCAGTCACTCTAAGTATTCTACTTAATTCATCCGCATTCCCTAATAATTTTTCAGGTCTATGTTCAATATTGTAAATATAAGCTGATAATTTTAATGCCCATCTAGTGAGACGACTGAATGCATCTTTGAGATTCAATAGATAACGAAGACTGGACAAATTTGCAGATAGGATCAAAGAGATAAACAGTCATACAGTCACTTTAACTGACAAAGCTGACTATAATTTCGCATTATTGTGGGAATCTGACCATCGCGAATTAGACTGCTATTTAAATGGATTAGGGGATAAAATTGGGGAATATGTCACACTGCAAAAACCGAAAACAATGCGAGAGGCCATTAACTACGCGATACATTTTCAACAAGTAAAAAACAAGCCTTCAGCTGGCCACAAAAATGTAAAACATGTCTTTCATGCAAAAAAGAAATAGTTTGTCTCAATTGTGGGAAAAATGGTCATCCCCAGAAAAATTGCTTCTATTTACTTAGTGCTAATGTTCATATATATGGTGATATTTTTAATAGATTTAAGAGAGGAGGTTATAACGGATTTCATGTACAAAATCCTAACAGAGTATTTCAGGGAGGAAATTTCAATCAAATGATGTATGCAGGTACGAATATTGCAAGAAATGATGGGGGAAATGATTATCAGTATCAAGGGAACAATAGTGGAAGATTTTTTAATGAATTTAATAGAAGGGGATTGTATGGTGCATTTCCTGGGAGAAATGGTAAAGCAGGAAGTAATTTTGAAGTACATCAAGAGGTGCAAGGTAAATAATATGAGTGCAAATGAAGCTACAAAAGGAGGATTTTTTAATAAAACTATGGGTGGTAATGTGTAAAGAAATATAAATGCTCAGGGGTACGACAAGGGCACATTGGCGGACCCACCGCAGTAAAATACGTGCCAATAATTGCTTTAAGGGAGAATTCTGATATAAAAGAATTAACCTTGAAAGTAAGAATTGTACGATGATTATGGATACTGGCGCACTACTATCTTTACTTTCACAAGTTATATGTGGTACTCAAAGGGTAAAGCCAGCAGATTGTGAGATTACGGGGTTAACAAGAAATGAAGAAATTAAAACTTGTGGAATGAGAAATATTGATATAATTGTAGAAGATGAAAAATATAATGCTAAGGCATATGTAGTTTCAACTTTGAATTCTTCTCATCATGGTGTATTAGGCTTAGGTTTCCTATCAAAATATAAAGCTAGCATAGATGGGGCAGAGCGTTTAATTGGTTTGAGGAAACAGTCGCGTGTAGGCCCACTTTTGCCACTAAAAGACTGTTATATTGATTCATGGTAAGATGCAGGATTAGCTACTCTAAATCTCCTGTTAACTGGATCTATAAGTCTTCTGTCAAGTCTACAGCTAAGAAAAATATTCCAAAATCTTCAGTAAAAGTTTTTTTGAACCCATTTAGAATCACCTTACTTGTGACGAAAATTCTATTATTTTAGATGAATCACCAGAGGAGTCAGAATGGTTGAATACAAATGGTTGTTATGTTAAGAGAAGTATTTGTAAAGTAAGAATAATTAATGAAGATAAATATTTACCTGTAGAAATTTAAAATTTTAGCGGAAGTGATATTGAAGTGCCAAAGGGTCATTGTTTGGCGCAGATTGAAGTTTTAAGAGACCAGTCATTAGATAGTTGTAATTTTAAGGGTGAAATTATGTAAATAATTCTTGGGTAGAATATAAGTTTGTTCGTGTAGCTCATGTAGAATCAGATATATGTTTTAAAAATAAGTCAAGTCATTTATCAAGATTCTGAAGCAATCGAGAATTTGTTGCAAGAATTTAAGAATTTGTTTGTTCTAAAGCCCACATTATTAGCTACACAGTTGGTAGAGCATAGAATTCCAACTGGGGACGCGAAACCTGTTTACAAAAAAGCCTTCAGAATTCTATTTCATCAAAGATCATTGTTATTATACCTAAAAATTCTCAGTATGGGGAAACCAAATACCGTTTTGTGTAGACTTTAGAGGGTTGAACAAAGTTACAATTACTAATCCTTATCCGTTACCCACCATAACTGTAACTGTTGACTACCTAGGAAACTCTAAATTTCTTACTACTTTTGATATGAAGAGCGGGTATCATCAGATCAAAGCTGCAAGAATAGATATTCAAAAAACTTCATTTAATGATCCGTTTGGTCGTTTTGAATTTTTACATACGAGTTTTGGTTTTAAAAAATCGCCTTCTTGTTTTCATCGCTTTTTGGACCATTTAATACGAGGATTAAAAACTTTTCCTATTTTGGTATACCTTGATGATTTAATAATATTCTCAGAAACTATTGAAGACCATATTATTAGATTAAGAAATATGTCTGAACGTTTACAAAAGCTAATCTTATCCTGTCACTCGAAAAATATGCTTTTGCTGCTTCAGAAATTGTTTTTTTTGGGACATTTAATCTCTAGTGACGGAGTTAAGCCACACACTAGACTATTATTTGCTGCAACAGATTTTACAGTTCCCACCAATGTAAAACAATTACAATCTTTCATGGGTCTTCCCAACTATTACCTAGAATTTGTTTTAAATTATGCTAAAAAAGCTAGACCTCTTACTGACCTGCTAAAGAAAGAAGTAAAATTTGTTTGGACTACTGAATGTGATAAAGCCATGAATACATTAATAGAAGTCCTTACTACTACACCAATTTTAGCCGTTTCCACATTTTTCAGAAGATTTTATTTTATCCGCGGATGTTCTCAGGTGGCTATTGGATGCGTTTTAGATCAGAAAGTAAATGTAATTGAAAAATCTATTGGTTTCTCCTCTAGAAAATTAAATAAAGCAGAATTTAAGTATACAACCACAGAATGGGAATTGCTTTTTGTGATTTTTGGAGTTACTCAGATCAGATGTTATCTTTTTGGCAAAAAAATTCAAAATTGTCACGGACCATTCCAGTCTTCGTTATCTATTGAATCTCAAAGATCCAAACAGTTGTCTCACTTGATGGGCACTAAAATTATGTGGTTATAATAGTGACATTGAACATTGACCTGAAAAAGTATTGGGGAATGCGGATGCATTAATTAGAATAGTTGGAGAAATTGAGAGTAAAGACACTCCACAACTTGCTGATTTACCCATTGAACAATCAAAGGATACAGAGTGTAATAAGTGGCGAAAAAACAAATTGTTTGTTGTTCATGACAATATTTTACACAGACAAAAAAAAGTAGGGAATAGAGTTGTAGTTTCGAAGCAATTAATTTAATTTAATTGCAATGGAGCACACGCTCCTGTGGCAATTTCCGTACATATCCATCTTCCCCCTATCCTGAATCCACCTATATTTGTCCTCTACAAATTTTAACTTTAAATTCTTTTAACGTTTTCGGTTAGTTATTCAGTATTTCCCTTGGTAACTCATTCCAATCCCTGACACCCTAGCTTAAAAAATAGAATCTTCCCACACCCTTGTGCCTGAAATCGAGTGCCAGCTGGTTGTCATGATCATCTTTTCCATTCCATGCACTACTTTTAATACCTACTCCAATATCTCCCATGCCTCATCACCAGTATACGCCCTGTACACTTCCATGACCCTCCTCATCCACCTCCCATCTTGCACTGAATCCCATTCCAACTCCTTTATCATATCTGTCTCTGATTGCATTCTGCGATAATTTCTAGAAACAAATCTAGTAATCCTTTTTTGAACCCTCTCCACTTCTTGTGTTGGATACGCAAAATGTGGGTCCCATACTACACTACTATATTCGAGCAATGGCCTGACCAAAGTTTTGTAACCCAATTCCTTTACTTCCCTTGTACGTCCCCTCATCATTCTCTCCAACAAGTACAGAATTTTGAAACCTTTTCCAACCACCTGTCCAATGTGTCCTGCCAGTTAAGATTGCTACCAACTGTAATGGAAAGATATTTACATTTCAAGTCTGCAACAAGCAATTCTTTACTCACCTTATATTCATTAATAACCTTTTGTTTTTTTATTTGTATATCTAATAAGCTGACTCTTCTTTGCATTTATCTCCTTTTCCATGGTTACCAACCCAACTAGATATCCTGTCTAGATCACCCTGCAACTGTTTACAGTCCTCAATCATTTTGATTCTTTTATACAGCATTATGTCATCTGCAAACAATCTAATTTCAGATAGTAAACAATCAACACAATTATTCATTAGAATAATGAATAGCAATGGTCCCAATACGCTACCCTGTGGCACACCCATTTTTACTTCCACTTCTTTTGATACTACATTTCCTACCCTAACATTCTGTTTTCTTCCTTTTAAAAATTCTTCTACCCAGCAAATCACTTTCTTATCCATTCCAATAGTTTTTACCTTATTTCCTACCATTGTATGCCTCACGTTGTCAAACGCTTTGAAAGATCTAGTGCTACACTATCAATTTGACCTCCTTTGCCCATTTTATCTGAAATATCTTGCATATATCCCACCAACTGAGATTCGCATGAATATCCTTGCCTGAACCCATGTTGCCTACTTGAAAACCACTTATTTTATTCACATATATTTCTGATGTGGTTGCATATTGATCTTTCCTTTGATTTACCTACCACTGATGTAAAACTGATTGGCCTTTAATTTTCGACTCTATTTCTCACCCCTCCTTTATGTACCGGCACTACTATAGCACTTTTCCAGTGCTGTGGTAAGAGAAGTTGTTCTAAAACTTTATCAATCTCATCTGCTTAGTGGTCACAGTGGATGGAAAACTACTAATAAAGATATTGCAAGAGTATTGGTGGCTAGGTAGACGAAAATCCGTACGTGATTACTCATTTGTATACCATGCAAAGAACGACAAGTATCTGGAAAAACAAGAGAGAAATTATAGCCTTTAGCGTAAACAGTAAGACCTTTTCAAAGAATTCACCTCGACTTAATGGGCCCCATCAGTCGTACAGATCGAGATAATTTTTATGTACTTTCCATGATCGATGCACAGCAATTAAACAGATAGAAACTCTCAAAGAATGCGCTGAAAGACTAGGCTTACAAATATCCTTTCAAAAAACCAAAATCTGGTCACAAAATATGGACAGATTGAGAGAGTCCAAGATTTCAAATATCTGGGAGAAATCATCGAAACCACAGGAGGAGAGAAAATAGCACAAAAATTTCGCATTCAAAAAGTTAGGAGAGCTTACAGTAGAACCTACTACATATATAATAAAAAATGTTTGTTAATATACAAAAAAGTGAGACATTACTACACAGTTATCAAACCTGAAGCCCTGTACGCCAGCTAAATATTAACATTGCGCGGGAAAGATGACCTAGAAAGCATTTTCAAAGAAGAACACAAAGTTATAGGAAAGATTCTCGGCCCTGAAAAAAACCGATGACGGATATAGACTTAAATCTCGAAAAGCAACATAAACACTGTCAAACCTCCCGGAAGACATCATGAAACGAATAATAAGATTTTATGGACATATCCACAGACTTCCAACAACAAGACTCATTAATGAAATTGTGACGTACTTAGAACAGCTAAAAACTGCTGGGTCTAGCAGATCAAAAAAATTTGGATAATGCCAACATAAACTCATCAGAAATCATAGACAGACAAAGATACAGAGAAAAAATTAGCAAATGGGAAGTACTTCCAGTGAATGAATCCATTGAGAGACCGGGGACGAAGTGGACTGAAGAAAGGAAGAGAATCCACGGAGAAAAAAATGAAAGCTGTATGGAAACTTAGAAAACTGAATCGTTTTAAGGCTTTGCGTGATCCTACAAGGTCCAATTGCAGATAATAATAATAATAAATGTTTTTCGAGATGAGAAACAAGCGGGAAAGTATTAGCCTACTCAAAGATTAAGAATTATTTTTTATTGAGAAGACGCTGATGTTAATACAAAAAGAAAAAGAAAAATGTTGATTGGTGAAGATTGGGATTAGAAGTGGAACTATTAATTATAATTTGAAAGTGATATTATTATTTTTATGCCTCGTCGACGTAGAGGCCATTAGAGGAGAGAAATAAAAGGAGACAAGGAACGGGACTGTATTTGGTAATAGCCTTTTGAAGGAAGCATCCCGGCTTATATATGGAGTGATTTTTAGAAACCATGCTCAGACGCGAATTCGAACCGGGGTCCTCTCGAATACGAGGCCAGAGCGCTATCGCTCGCACGATGCTTGGTTTGAAAGGAAGAGAATGAGTTAGAGAATCATCATAGTTTAGAGGATTGGTGAAAAGCCATTGAAATATATCAACGATAGTTAATTAACGACAGAAGGAAAACAAGATTATTGCATATTTGTCTGTTTTTTTAAGCGTCTGTTGTAGTATTGAAAAATCCTTTTGTGTTGTCAGAGAAGAAAACTGTGCAATTTTATGAGTTTCAGTGGACGCTATTTGGCATAAATAATTATTACGTCATTGTGAGGAAGGAAAGATTTCTCCTTCTATGTGCGGTCCTTTAAAACTTTAGAAGAAAATACGGTTAAACATAGAGTTAATATTCGGTCGGAGACTAGAGATAACCTTTTATGAGCAGATTTTGAATGGAGTGTAATTGAGCTATCAAGCTAATTGGTATCCGTTGTAGATAATATACTTTTAACACAAATTAACTAATTTTGGTTATCTGATAATGGTGACAGAATTTAGAAACAGGATATTAAAAAAAAAAAAATTACTCGAAGTCAGAAACAACCGTCGAGATAATAGTGATTCGACACGGCTTTCGCAGACAGTACTGATTTAATCTGAAGAGTGTCTACATGAGCAAATTATTGACATTCGACATGTTCTATCGAGGACAGATCTGGGCGCAGCATACAGTTCATATGTGACCTGTGTGGACAAGCATTGTGCCGATAAAAAAGGGCACGACGATATTGTCGCATGAGAGGTGACACATGAGGGTGCCAGATGTTCGTGACGTAACTTTGTGCCGCCAAAATTCTCTCAATCACTACCAGCCATGGACGCGAGGAATAACACTAATGTGCCTCTCCAAAATACTGGAAGAATTGGATCTCTTCCCAGGTCACCGCCATACTTGTCGGCAATGGTCATCGGAAGCAATGCAGAACCGTGATTCATCGCCGAGCAAAATGCGACACTATTCAGTGATTATGTCCGCGACAGAATATGTGTTACCAGGTCCGACATCATCTCCACCATAGTGCCAGTATCCAACACATCAAGGACCATTTACTACAGTTCTGGGCGAGCTTGCCTGAGGAGAGGATACAACGCTTTATGACACCTTTCCCAACCGAATCAGTGCATGCATCCACGACAGAAGGGATAAAACGTCATACAGATAAGTGGGCTCGTTCTGCCAATTTATTTGTAAATTTGACTCGATTTTGTAATCACTGAAATATCATTAGATACTCTCTCAATCCGTGAAGTTTCATTTCATTTCTTCCTCCCCATCTGTGTGCTTCACTTTACTTCAGTATATACTTTTTCTCATAATATTTTGTACGTTTCCTAGTCAAGTTAGTCTGACTATTATAAAAAAATTTAACAATAGGATTCATTAATTCATGTTAGTCATATCTGCATAAATATCAAATGCCCTTCCAAAATTATAAAAATAATCGTAAATTATATAAAAGCCTGTTTTTTAATCGGTTATCCTGATTTTTAACAATAAATCCCGATCTTTCCTATCCTCCTCGCCGAATTTCTACAAACTGAAACTAGCGACACTATCTCCCGCATGCTCTTGAATGCTGAAGTTCTTATTTACCTTGTTAGGGGGTCCTGGTGCCTTAGTTGATTCGATTAAGTGAATAATGGAGTGAGAGGTCACTAGTTCTATACACAGACTTCGGGTTAAAACAGACTTTCACCTTTGGAAAAAGTTGTACTTGTTTGCTAGGACTTTCTGTGTTTCGGATTCAGTTTAGCAGTAGAAGTCGTCTTTCTCCCGTAGGATTAGCGCAATAGGTAAGGCAGCTATGTTAAAGAGAATGCATGTCGAACTGGATCTTCAGACAGATGTCGACATGCTTCTCTATTTCAAACGTGGAATTGGTGGTGGTATTTGTCAGTGCACAAGGCACATGACTGAGTACAACCACGGTGCATGATGTAAACAAACTGTAGGGCTGGGCCATGTCAGACTATCTACACTATAGAGGGTTCCGATGGTTATCAGCCAAGCAGATTGCTAGCAAAGAATTTATGAATGATTCCCCGGGATAGGTACGACTTTCTAGCAGACCGACCGCCATATTTAAACAACTAAGACGCGCTGGAGGATAAAACCCGTTTTTTTTTTTTTTTTTTTTTTTTTTTTTTGCTGTCATCAGTCTTTCTGCTGGTTTGATGCAATTCTCCATCCCTTCCTATCTTGTGCTAACCTCTTCATCTCTACATATCGCTTACAACCCATGTCCTCAATTATCTGTCTTCCTCTACAGTTCTTACCTTCGACTGCCACTAAAAAATTAACCAATCCAGCATGTTTCAAAATATGACCTACCAACCTGTCTCTTCTTTCTGTAAGCTTCTTTCACAAACTTCTTTCATCACCCATAATTTCCAAAACTCGTTCATTTCTTACTGAGTCTGTCCATTTAATTTTCAGCATTCTTCTGTAGCTCAACATTTCAAATACTTCAATTTTCTTTGTTTATGGTATTTCTAAAGTCCATGTTTCGCTACCATAAAGTGCTGTGTTCCACACGTAGATTTTCAAAAAGTTCTTTCTAATTCCTAGATGAATATTTGAAACTAAAAGATTTCTCTTTTTCATGAAGACTCTTTTTGCTAGTGCTATTCTGCTTTTAACATCATTCTTGCTTCGGCCTGCTTCTCAAGTAGCAAGATTCACTTACTTCTCCTATTGCATCCGATCCTATTTTTATATGTACTGTGATTGGTATCTTTTCTGCTACATTTCATTGCTTTTTTCTTGCTTTTATTTATATTCAGTCCTTCAGTATTTTGTTCATGATACTCAGTAACTTCTCAATATCCTCAGCTCGTTCTGCTAACAAGACAATATCATCAGGAAATCGTAGCATACTGATTTTTTCTCCCTGAACACTTAGGCCACATGAAAATTTTTCTTTTATTTCCTTTATTGCTTCTTCTACATACAAGTTGAATATTAATGGGAATAGACAAAAACCTTGTCTCACACCCTTTCTAACTGATGCATGTCTCTCATGGATCTCTACTTTTAATATAGCTACTTGATTTTTATATAGTTTATTAAGTATTCTTCCATCTCGATATTTTAGACCTGATTTCTTTAAAATTTAGAACATCTTGTCCCACTTACCATTATCAAAAGCTTTTTATAAATCAACAACCGTCAAAAAAGTATCTTTGTTTTTCTTGATCCACCCTTCAACTACTAATCTTAAAGCCAAAATTGCTTCCCTCGTACCACGATTTTTCCTAAACCCAATCTGATCTTCACCTACTACCTCTTCTACTACCCTTTCCATTCTTCTGTATATTATTCTGGTCAGTAACTTTGAAGCATGTGATGTTAGACTAATGGTGCGATAATTCTCACATTTGTTGGCTTGTGCTTCTTTGGGAGTGTGAAGATGATATTTTTATTTAAACCAGTTGGAATTTCTCCTGTTTCATAACTTTTTGATATCAGCTTGAATAATCTTTCGATTCCTTCCTCTCATAGGGATTTAAGAAGTTCTTCAGGGATCTCATCAATTCTAACTGCCTTATTTGCTTTCGAGTCTATTAAATTCTGTCCTCAAAACAGAAGCTCCTAAATCATCAATTTCACCATCGCTTTCCTTTTACAGTACGCTATTGTTCAAGTCGTCCCCGTCATAAAGTTTTTCAATGTATTCCTTCCATCGGTTCGCTCTATCGTCTGAACTTAAAAGAGATTTCCCATCGGCAGCTTTAATGTTCATACCCCTTTTCTTCATTACTCCAAAATTCTGTTTGATCTTCCCGTATGCAACATCTACTTTACCTGTGACCATTTCCTTCTCTACTTCTTCACACTTTTCTTCTAGCCATGTTTCTTTTGTATTTTGCGTTTCCTGTTTATTTGATTTTTAAATTGCCTGTATTGCTATCTTACTGCTTCATCTTGAGAATTTCTATGCCTTCTGCTCTGATCAATCAGTTTAAAACTTTTCCTCTGTGATCCAAGGTTTTCAGGCGGCTTGTTCCCTAAAGCCTAATGTTTCTTTATCAGCTTTCATTATTTCGGTCTTTAATGCATTCCATTCGTCCTCGGTACAACTACTTTCCGAATTACTTCTTAGACCTAAGTCTACCATTTCCGCAAATTTTTCTCTCGTGCTAGATTGTTTCAGTTTATTCACATCCAGTCTGTTATGCTTACTTTACTCCCTATTCGCTTCAATTTCAGCCTGCACTTCATTACTATCAAATTATGGTCAGAGTCTATATTTGCTCCTGGGTACGCTTTACAGTCTAGAACTTTATCCCTGAATCTCTGTTTGACCATGATATAATCTAGCCGATATCTGCCTCTATCCCCTTGACGTTTCCAGGTGTATATCCTTCTTGCATGGTTCTTAAACAGTATCTTTTCTACAATTAGCTTAAATCTTTCACAAAATTCTAACAACCTGCTTTACGTTATCCATTACCGAGTCCTCCAGCAATGTGTATGGACTGAAGTTTCGCACAATACACGGGGAAATATCTTAGAAAACGTGTTCTCACCAGTGATCCAAGTCAGAATTTGAGAGAGACTTCTTCAAACTTATAAGAAATTCTTCCGGAAAAACAATGGAGAACTTTATAAAACACCGCAACATGGTTTGGTGGGCCGCCGAGGTGACCGCAAACTCGTACATTTCAACCGAAAGACTTTGTGGCTCTGGAGATTGCGAAAGTGCAGTTACTTTTCAACAAGCCAGTCTGTGTCGGAATTTGCATTCTAGATCTATCTAAACTGTGGATTTGCCGATTTCAGTATGAATTTGCCATTCCGAAGTTTATATCCCAAAACTATTTGATATGGATACAGGTGCTTTCATGTATTTGGTGAACGACTGTAAACCATTTGAAGTAATGAGACGCAGCAGGGAGGAATTTGAAACATCCGGATATAAGCCCAGTATAGAACCCTATTAATGAGAAGTTTGCTGGGGTTATAAATGATGAGGCGATTAGTTCACTGATTGTAGATTTTGTGGGTCTAAGGTCGAAAATTTATGCATTCCGGCTAGAATCTAACCTGACCTCAAGATGGGCGAAGAGATCATACTCAAGAACGTTTTAAATAAAATCATAACTGTTGAAGTACTCAAACTACATTTGTTTAAATTGAATTATAAACATAGTGTTT
>JARYHS010001676.1:0-12203 GCA_031002005.1 Vandiemenella viatica | reverse complement strand
CTCAGTGGTCTGCACTTGGTAGTTCAGGCTGCAAGGTGAAATATAGGGCCACATGCGTCGTTAGTAGAAATAGAAAAATGCCCTAGGTTGACCACTTTCAACTCCCCTCCCTCCCTTCCTCTACCAACATTTGGCCAACATTGTGACTTTATGCTACAACCACACAAACACCAGTGGTCTGTGTTAGGTAGTTTTGGCTGAAAAGTGAAGTATAAGGACATGCACTTCTTTGCTCGAAATATGAAAGTGCCCCAGGTTGACCAATTTTAACCACCATATCTCACAGACCCCCTTGGCTACCAATATATAACCACCATAGTGCATGATGGGAGACTCGAGTCCACTGCCACATACAAACACCGGTGGTCTGTGCTATGTAGTGGCAGCAAAGTGAAATATATGGACACACATGCTTTTGGTCAAAATACAAAAATGTCCTTGATTGACCACTTTCAAGTACCATATCTCCCACACCCACAGATACTTACAATCAGCCAACATTTTGCACATTTGGCGACTCCATGCTACTACCACACACAAACACCAATGATCTCTGCTGGGTAGTTTTGGCTGAAAAGTTAAATATGACATACACATCTTTGGTCGAAATATGAAAGTGGAGCAGGTTGACAACTTTCAACCACCATATCTCCCACAGCCCCATGACTACCAACATACAACCACAATAGTGTATGATGGGGTATGCTAGTACCACACACATATGCCAGTGGTCTGCGCTATGTAGTTGTGGCAGCAAAGAAAAATATCGGGACACACATATTTTTGGTTGAAATATGAAAATGTTCCAGATCGACCACTTTTAACCACCATATCTTCCACACCCCCACAGCTACCAGAATTCAGCCAATATTGTGCACAATGGGAAACTCCATGTTACTACCACACACAAACATCAGTGGTCTCCACTTGGTACTGGTGGCTGCAGGATGAAATACAGGGATACAAACGTCTATTTTTATATATGCCGGATGGTTATAATTAAATTTACCCCATTTACCACATTATAAATGGAAACTAATTACCAAATGAGTACCAAACTTGGTAGCATTAATGTGCAGAGTGTAGGGTATATGTTTTCCATGCATCACAGTGCCATCATCCAGTTCCAACTCCAAAAATCACAAGTCACAAAGAGGAAGAAGTTCCAGACTAAACCCTGTCAGAAAAATTATAAGTCCATAGTCAATGCTAGCATAACTTTGGGTGGGAAAAATTTAACATGGTGGTGAATCGCCCATGCTGTGGCTCAAAAGGTACCGGAAGTCATCTTCGTTGCATGCCACAAACACCACCTAACGGAACACACTACCGCATGTTTACTTCACGACTTGAAACAAAAGGCTAACAAATAAAGACCGACTCCACAATACAAGACAGCCCAGACAGCTTAAGCACTCCAGTATATACTCTCTGCCATATGCTAACAGTGATCTACCGCTTAACAAAAAATAGTCTGAAAAAGTTTAATTATCGTTAATGTTCAAAATTTAACAGCGTGTAGCCTGGCCCTTTTGGTTTATTAAAAGTATGATGACTATAATTCTACATTAATGTGTCTTCTTGTAATAATTAAGTGTGAGGGAGTAATGGTAATGGGTTTCCTGAAAACAATTGGTGAACCACCGAGTTCTTTCTTAATTTGTGCAATTTTTTGAAATTCCTGCTGGATTACAAATTATCATGTTTAAATTAGTGTCAACGTGTTCTGTGTTTGCTCCTGATTTCAAAAATGTAACTGTTATTATTATCATTGGTGGTGTATTAGAGAAGATATTAATGTTACAAAAATCGAGTTTGAAACTGTTTGGATGACATGTTAGAAAAACTTAGTTTCTGGTTAATAATTATTAAAGTGCTGCTTCTATCGAAAATGTGTTACTCTCTGAATTTTTCTTTTATTTAGTTACGTGTTTTAAACGTTGTTTTGTTTATGGAATTGATCTCAATTATCCACAGTTCAATTTCGAAAACTACCATGTTTTAGTTTACGACGTAATAAGTTGAAAATTGATTTAATATCTGTTATACTACATGAAATGTTTTGAAACTTTTAAATGAGATACTAGATTCTTTACTTTTTCAAGAAATTTACTTTTTAGTTTGGGAAATTATTGAAAACATGTTGTTATTCAATGCTGAAACTACAAGTGTGTCTAACGAAGTGTTTAAAATTATGTTTACTTTGTTGATATGGCCTGAAATTAGTGATTTTTAGTGAATTTAACTTTCTTTCTGATTATTATAAAATTACTTTACTGCACCGAAAAATGTTGATAATTAGTGAAATTATCACGTAAAAAAATCGACTGTTTACAAATTGGATAATAATGGATTACTCTGTTTCAGGTCAGTTTAAAGGTTATTTACTATTATAAATTATTTATTTAGAGCTTGTATTATATGGTGAATGACTTTACTGTTTTTAAATTTTGTCTTATTTACTGAGTTAGGTTGCAGTATCGACTTCTGAATGAAACGTGTCTCACATGTCCTGTAGTTGCTAACTGAAAAATTTTACCTCCTCCCTTATGCTCTATAGCCAAGCATACTGGAATTTATCCAAATTCTAAGGTGCTTACACATATCAAGAGAGGTAGCCAGCATACCTATGGACATGCTTTGTTCTGTTGTGCAGAATGCAATCCTGCACTTTCCGTCTCTTCTGGACACTGATGGGCGCCATATTGAGCTCCTTTTGTAGCAGTAATGGTACCAGTATGTAATGGTATGATGTAACATTGCAGCACATTGAAAGTGTTTCAATTGAATGTATTCTGCATTTTTTATCTTCCCATGTCCTTGACATTAATGATGCCAAGTTTGGTACTCGTATGGTAATTAGTTTCCGTGTTATAATGTGTTTAATAGGGAAAGTTTAATTATAACCACCCGGTATATAAGATCAACAGTATATAGCTCAGATTCCATGAGGACAAAGTCGCTGCCACTGCCAGGGGACAAATGCTGAAAGAATGTAAAGTTGAAATTTGTAGAGGGCAAAAATAGACAGGTAAAGGAAAGGGGTAAATTGTGTGTCTGTAAGGAAATTGCCATTGGAGGGTGCACTCCCTCGCAATTAAATTAAATGTAATAAATAGTTGATGTTTGTCTTATTACTTAGATCAGGATAAAAATCACAATAATTGTTTACTATTTCTTGAACACTAATGTGCCTATGGATGTTAAAAGTAATTACTTATATGAAACTAATAGTATTATTGATTTGTCTGTCTAGAATAGTGGTGTAATAGATACTGATGCAGCTTCTAACTTTGGTACAAAATTAGTATAGATTATATACACTGAAGTGGCAAAAGTCTTGTTGTATGAAGATAAAAAAATCCATATGGCAGTAAAATAGGGGGGGAGAGGGGGAGCGAAGTGGTGAGCAATAACGCTCTGGCTGTGCATTTGGAAGGGTGCGGGTTTGAATTCCCATCTTGATATTCGGGTTTGGGTTTTACATGGTTTCCCCATCACTCCAGGTGAATGCTGCAATGTTTCCTTCAAAAGGCCAGAACTAATTCTTTCCCTTTCCTTGTCCCTCATCCTTTCCCACCTCTAATGATCTCGATGTCAATGAGCCATAAAGCTGTAGGAAAAAATGGCCAAATGACTGATTAATTATGGAAGAAACTTATATACCATACAGTATGGGAATTTCCATTTGTGTTCTTGTGAATGGTGTGAAAGATTTTCTGAAGTGATCATGGCCACAGGACATGAATTAGAATGCTAGTTGACCATTGATTCATGGGGAATTCTACTTCAGACATTCAAAGATCCTTGATCCACAGAATCAAGTGTGAATATATAGTTTCCAGAATTACCTCCTGCCGTAGATAGTGCAGTTGCAACCACACCTACTCAATAACTGATACCAGTGACATCTGCGTCGAGTTATTAGTGGTGACAGCAGGTATCACTTCATCAAAGAACAGCAACATTCAGTGGGGGATGTACGACAGGTGTGTTCATGTGGACAGTGTAACGAAATTCGGTGAAGCAGAAGAGAAATGCTAACAATAAGTGATTGGTTGCAGTGCCTCTCATGGATGTGTGAGCATATTGGATGACTGAAAAAGGTTACTTGGTCAAATGAGTCATGTCTTCAGCTGGTAAGGTTTTCATGTGGGATGGCAGCATACAAACTGGTGGTGGTGCCATCCTGGTATGGGCTGTGTTAGCATGACAAGGACTGGGACTTCTGGTCGAACCGAGCTGAATAATGACTGGAAGAACATTTACAGCCATTTATAGTTTTCATGTTCCCAAACAATGATGGAATTTTCAAGGACAACAATGTGACATGTCACCAGGCCAGAATAATGTATTCTTGGTTTGAGGAACATTCTGGACAAGATTTGTACACCTAGATTGCCAGACATGAATCCAGTTGAACATATCTAGGACTTGATCAAAATGACAGTTCGAGCCCATCCTATACTGGCAACACTTTTGCAATTGTGGACAGTTGTAAAGAAAACACAACAAAACATTTCTCTGACGACTTCTTTAGTTATTGCCTTATTGCGTTCCTGTACTTTACCAGGCGAAAGGATGTTCCACATGATTAGTGAAATCCCATAACTTTTGCACTTCAGTAATATATATACATATACGTTTCAAGATACCTATAAATAAGAAGCTATTAAAAAAAAAAAAAAATTTAAATAATTTGATCCAATCTTTGCCATTAGGGAATAAACTACTTGTTGAAGAATCATCATACTTGAATAAAAAAATGTATATTTATGGGTTTGTTCTATAATCTCATTTTCCTTTCTAAGCTTCTTTTGATAATCATGACCAATAAAACAATTTCTCTTGTAGCAGTACTCATGACAAATAATTCAAGTAAATCGTATCAAATCCAGTCAGAGGGGGCATACTTGAGATGAGGGACCTGTAAGACAACACATCTTTGTGTGCTCTCCCTCTCTCCATCCAGATGACCCAAACTACTTATGTTGCCATGCTAATGAGCAGGCTACACCTCTTCAGTACCCTGTACCTATCGACATGCAGTTACCTATATCTTACATAAAGAGTTTACATGGAAAAGAAAGGGAAAATACACCCAACACTCACCAAGCTGAAGGGAGGAGGGCAGCAGCAACACAGCACAACACACAAACAAATAAAAAACAAATTTCGGGTCAAGAATCCCTTTTCAAGTAAACAGATAGGTGGCTGGTCTTGCGCAAGACTTGCGTCGGACGCAGCCACTCATGGAAGTCGCGCAAGACCAGCCACCTATCTGTTTACTTGAAAAAGGGATTCTTGACCCGAAATATGTTTTTTATTTGTTTGTGTGTTGTGCTGTTGCTGCTTCCTCCTCCCTTCAGCTTTGGTGAGTGTTGGGTGTATTTTCCCTTTCTTTTCCATGTAAATATTGCCTCGCGGCATTTCTTTCCTTTCATTGTTACTTACATAAAGAGTTATTATAAATGCTGGAAATAGATAATAAATAAGAAAAGAAAGGGAAATTAACCCACCACATACCAAAGTGGACGGATGCGATGAGAGAACACTAATGCTGACAAACAAACAACACAATATTTCGGCATATGCCTTGCTCACAAATAGAAAAAACGGGCCATTAGGCTCGGAACGTGTGTGCACACCGAACGTTACCTAATGACTAACCGTGTTGTGGTGGGGGGGGGGGGACGGATAAGGAGTAGACTATCGAAATAGATAATAAATAGATATGCACAATTTTATTGTACCAAACTATTCCTTTATATAATTTAAGGACATCCAGCAGGACAATCGGGGATGCATGTCAAATCTGAAAGGGATATCTTGTGGGTGCACCTCTTGGATGTGCTGCCATGGGCAATTGCCCCCTATGCCCTTAGGATAATACATCACTGGGAGTAGTGCATGGAAGGGAAAAGATTGCTATGACCATAAGCTGACACTCGATTTCAGGCGTAAGGGTGTGGGAAGTTTTTCTTTCATAGGTAAAGAGATCAGGGATTGGAATAAATTACCAAGGAAAATGATAAAAAACTTACCAAAAACGCTGAAAGAATTTAAAATTGGAATTAATAGAGAACCAAAGAATGTGGGTGAAGGAAAGGGAAAAAATGATGTGTATGAAAATTTCCACTGGAGTGTGTGCTCATCACCATTCAATTAAATTAAATTAAACTGTACTGTTAATATGGCCCATTATTAGCTTTAGTAGAAAATCTTGAGTTTAAAGATGCTTTAAGATGTATGGTTTGTATGGGGCATAGTAGTAAAACTGGTGAATGAAAAATAATATTAGTGAGAACTGGTTTAGCTGTAGGTGTGCAAAAACTGAATATTTTTACTTACTTATTATTGCTATTGTTGACTTAAGCATAATTTAAATTATATATAATTGTTATGTTTTTAATTTGGTTGTTGTTTTGTTACAGATTGCACACTTCAAGATACCTCGATACATCCGTTTTGTTACAGAATTTCCTAAAACAGTTTCTGGAAAAATTCAGAAGTTCAAGCTCAGAGCAGCTCTTGAGAAGGAACTTAGCAAAAATTGATGAAATAGAATAATAGTAGCTCCTAAGAATTTTAAAGAACCAATGCACCTAAGTTGACATCTGAAAATGTATAAAAATTATCTTTTTCTTTTGAAGTTTATCAAAGAGTATTTTTTATTTATATTCTATCAATTAAAAACAGATACTTAAACATTGAATAAATACCATCTGAAGTAATATTTTCGCTAAGGGAACAAATAATATTTTACTATTTCATAACAATATCTTTGTAAATAGCTCAAAATATACAACTAATTCTTTCAATCTGTGCATGTTCTGGTGCTTCAGACTGAATGACTGTTATGTTTGACATTGTTCATCTTTATAAAAGAATGCTATTGGTTTACAAGTGTCTATCTTATTTCAGCTCTTTATTTGAAACGTACATAAATGCAGCAAAATCGTCAAAGTTGTTATATAGAAAATTGGAGTGGTGATTCAAAGGTTCCATCTCTGTAATACTTTATTGAATAATGATTATCATTACTACTTCAGTATTTCCCAATCCTAGTTACTGGTAAAATTAAAATCTGTTCAAAATATCTGATTTTGTACAAGTATTTATATCTCATAAATATATGCTGTATTAATAATCCATTTAAAGAAAAAATCCACAGTATGAGCAGCAGATGGTCAAAAATCATTACGAATTTAAAAAATTTCTTTTAATGTACCTTATAGTGTTTACCATTATCAGTTTTCCAGATCACAATAGGCAACTAATTCTGTGGATTGTCTTGACAAAATCTGATACCATCCATGATTCATTTTTATTTTATATGTATTTTATTATTATTTATGGGATTGTAATATCTCATGATTTTTGCTTCTGAACATGCCTGCTAATATTTTTAAGATCATTGGTGAAATGTGAAACTGTTTTAATACCTATCTAATATGGGATTCTTCTGCTTCTCTGTGTGAAAAGTATAATGGTCTTATTTTTTTGAGATAACTCTCCCTACAGATGCCCTTGTAGATTTGTCCTGTTTTGTTTACATTTTCGTATCTGGCAGATAAGTTTTGATTACATTAGTTTCCGAGCATGTTTATCTTCTTCAAATTGCAAATGACAAAGTGATACTGATGAGATAATTAGTCACTTCAAATTGTTATACTATTTTAAATCAGTTTTAATCTGACTTACATAAGGCAATATTGCATTACAACCATGCAAATTGAGACATACTCATGAAAAAAAATCTGCTAAATAATATCATACAGGACTTAGTACCATCATGAATTTGGAAAGCTGTTGACTCTTTCATATGTGGTTGTTAAAATATCTGCAAGTTAAACTACAGCATGAATTCATTTAATATTGTGTACTCTCAAGAATTTTTTTGAAGTGTATGTTCTATTAATCTTTACAAGAACACAGTTTCAATATCAATGCTTTTTACTTCATAATGTAATGACATGGGATTTCACAACCAGTGTAAGTTTTAAAGTAAAAGTTTTGAAGGCTTGTAGGCTGTTGGCCACTAAGAATTTGTATCCTGATAATTTCAGTGAAGACTGCTTTCTGAAGGGTCTGGTGGACCATGATCTAGAATTCCTCAAGACTTCTTAAATTCCGTTTGCAGCAATTAGACGTGGGCTGGTTCTTGTGTTACTACATTCAGGATGAAGGTTCTTTGCATATACTTATAGTGTTGTTCACCATTCTAGCTTTGTTCCAGCCATTACATTTACTTTTAAAAAATACCTTTCTAACCCCTGTCACACTTTGTATGATTACCATTATTTTTAACCTCTTTTTTTCATCTTTATTACTTTATTCCGATTGAATGAGAATATTGAAAATATTAATAGCAGCATCCTGCAAATAAAAATTAGACATTATGCAGAAATACATTATTTTACTCAGACCCCTTCGATTACAGAGACTTGAATAATAGCATCACCTCTGACATCCCTTCAGGGATAGCTTATATTTTAGGTAGCAGAAATGCATACTATTGCCACAATATTTATAAAGTAAAGCAATAGGAAGATAGTATTTTTAATTTCTCCAGCAACTGAAGCTATCCCAATTTTGACGTACAATAGAAGGAATTTTATTGCCAGATTTTATTAATATTTATTGTATGGAAAAATACACATCACATTATAAAGAATTAAATTCATATATACAAATAATTTATAAACAAATTTTTGATTAACTAAGTAGGATGGTTGAGTCATTCCAGGAATTTATTTTTCCAGCCATTCTCTATTCCAACCTTTGAGCATATTGAAGCTGTGTTTTTGGAGTCCTGCAGTTCTCTACAGTAGCAAGTGTAGAAAATAATTCTGAGACAACCTTTTTTGATTGCCTTCATTTTATTGCTTGAGAATGGAACTATTATAAATGGATGGAGAAGTTTTTATGTGCTATTGCTCCAGCTGTGCCATAACTCAGCATGCGAGTAGTTACAAATATCTGTATTTATATAGAACTAGCTGGTACCCACGACTTCGTTCGTGATTGTAAAGAATTCATATTGACAGCTATAGACATCTAACCACCATAGTGCACGATGGGAGACTCGATACTATTACCACACACAATACCAGTCTTCTGCGCTATGTAGTTCCGGCAGCAAGTAAAATTTACGGATACACACAAGTCTTTGGAAATGACACGAAAATATTCATGATCGACCAATTTCAAACACCATATCTCACACACTCCCACAGTTACCGAATTTCGGCCAACGTTGTGATCGATGGGAGACTCTGTGCTTACTACCTACACACAACGCCAGTTATCTCGTGATCTATAGTTTTCGCTGAAAAGTGATACACCGATGACACTTTTGTCTTTAGGCAGAAGTATGAAACTGCCACAGGTCGGACCACTTTCAACCCCCATTTCTCCCACACCCCCATAGCTACCGAACATCTAACAACCATAGTGCACTACATGAGATACGATTACTACCAAACACAAACACCAATGCCTCTATGCTATGTAGTTGTGGCAGAAAAGTGCCATATGCGGAGACAGTCGAAATGCGAAAATATCCTTGGTCGGCCACTTACAACCACCATATCTACCACAGTACCACAGTTTCTGAAATTCGGCCGCTGTTGTGATCGAAAGGTGGACTCTGTGCTACTACTACACACAACGCCAGTTATCTGTGATCTATAGTTTTCGCTGAAAAGTGATACACCATGACACTTTTGTCTTTGGCAGAAGTATGAAATTGCCACAGGTCGACCACTTTCAACCCCATTTCTCCACACCCCCATAGTACGACATCTAACAACCATAGCTGCACTACATGAGATACGATTCTACTACCTAACACAAACACCAATGCTCTATGCTAAGTAGTGTGGCAGAAAGTGAACATATGCGGAGACAGTCGAAATACGAAAATATCCTTGGTCGGCCACTTACAACCACCATATCTACCACAGTTTCTGAAATTCGGCCCGATGTTGTGATCGAAAGGTGGACTCTGTGCTACTACTACACACCAACCGCCAGTTATCTGTGATCTGTAGTTTTCGCTGAAAAGTGATACACCATGACACTTTTGTCTTTGGCAAAAAGTATGAAACTGCCACAGGTAGATCACTTTCAACCCCCATATCCTCCCACACCCCCATAACTACCGACATCTAACAACCATAGTGCACTACATGAGATACGATTCTACTACCAAACACAAACACGAATGCTCTATGCTATGTAGTTGTGGCAGAAAAGTGACATATGCGGAGACAGTCGAAATACGAAAATATCCTTGGTCGGCCACTTACAACCACCATATCTACCACAGTACCACAGTTTCTGAAATTCGGCCGCTGTTGTGATAGAAAGGTGACTCTGTGCTACTACTACACACAAACGCCAGTTATCTGTGATCTATAGTTTTCGCTGAAAAAGTGATACACCATGACACTTTTGTCTTTGGCAGAAGTATGAAATTGACCACAGGTCGACCACTTTCAACCCCCATTTCTCCCACACCCCCATAGCTTACCGACATCTAACAACCATAGTGCACTACATGAGATACGATTCTACTACTAAACACAAACACCAATGCTCTATGCTATGTAGTTGTGGCAGAAAAGTGACATATGCGGAGACAGTCGAAATACGAAAATATCACTTGGTCGGCCACTAACAACCACCATATCTACCACAGTACCACAATTTCTAAATTCGGCCGCTGTTGTGATCGAAAGGTGACTCTGTGCTACTACTACACCACAAACGCCACTTATCTGTGATCTATAGTTTTCGCTGAAAAGTGATACACCATGACACTTTTGTCTTTGGCAGAAGTATGAAACTGCCACAGGTCGATCACTTTCAACCCCCATTTCTCCACACCTCCATAGCTACCGACATCTAACAACCATAGTGCACTACATGAGATACGATTCTACTACCAAACACAACCACCAATGGTCTATGCTATGTAGTTGTGGCAGAAAAGTGCCATATGCGGAGACAGTCGAAATACGAAAATATCCTTGGTCGGCCACTTACAACCACCATATCTACCACAGTACCACAGTTTCTGAAATTCGGCCGCTGTTGTGATCGAAAGGTGACTCTGTGCTACTACTACACACAAACGCCGAGTTATCTGTGATCTATAGTTTTCGCTGAAAAAGTGATACACCATGACACTTTTGTCTTTGGCAGAAGTATGAAACTGCCACAGGTCGATCACTTTCAACCCCCATATCTCCCACACCCCATAGCTACCGACATCTAACAACCATAGTGCACTACCAGGAGATACGATTCTACTACCAAACACAAACACGAATGCTCTATGCTATGTAGTTGTGGCAGAAAAGTGACATATGTGGAGACAGTCAAAATACGAAAATATTCTTGGTCGGCCACTTACAACCACCATATCTACCACAGTACCACAGTTTCTGAAATTCGGCCGCTGTTGTGATCGGAAAGGTGACTCTGTGCTACTACTACACACAAACGCCAGTTATCTGTGATCTATAGTTTTTTCGCTGAAAAGTGATACACCATGACAATTTTGTATTTGGCAGAAGTATGAAACTGCCACCGGTCGACCACTTTCAACCCCCATTTCTTCCACACCCCCATAGCTACCGACATCTAACAACCATAGTGCACTACAGGAGATACGATTCTACTACCAAACACAAACACGAATGCTCTATGCTATGTAGTTGTGGCAGAAAAGTGACATATGCGGAGACAGTCGAAATACGAAAATATCCTTGGTCGGCCACTTACAACCAACATATCTACCACAGTACCACAGTTTCTGAAATTCGGCCGCTGTTGTGATAGAAAGGTGACTCTGTGCTACTACTACACACAAACGCCAGTTATCTGTGATCTATAGTTTTCGCTGAAAAGTGATACACCATGACACTTTTGTCTTTGGCAGAAGTTTGAAATTGCCACAGGTCGACCACTTTCAACCCCCATTTCTCCCACACCCCCATAGTTACCGACATCTAACAACCATAGTGCACTACATGAGATACGATTCTACTACTAAACACAAACACCAATGCTCTATGCTATGTAGTTGTGGCAGAAAAGTGACATATGCGGAGACAGTCGAAATACGAAAATACACTTGGTCGGCCACTAACAACCACCATATCTACCACAAGTACCACAATTTCTAAAATTCG